>JAOTOM010004924.1:0-42500 GCA_034440615.1 Ashinkailepas kermadecensis | reverse complement strand
GCACAGGTGCGGGAAGGGAAAAGGTTGAGAACCACACCCTAGGCCCTATGGTGTGTCTGAGGCGTCCTATAGTGGCTACGAGGGTGCAGCGGTGTCCGCGGTGGTCGCAGCTGACCAAGTGCGAGTTTCATCGCCTCGGCGAGACGGATGACTCTGTCTGCTCGGGTGGACACCACAAAAGAGGACGCGTCCGGTGCGCCGGCAGTGTCCGCTGCACCTCCTGCATTAGGATGCGTCTCCCGGACACGGTCTATAGCGCCACATGCAGTAAATTACTCAATCAGCATCCTGTATCCGACAGTTATTGTGACCATCGGTTTTCATTTATAAACAATAGTGAGTTTGCAAAAACACGCATCTGGCGATAGCGCGCCGCATTGAGTGCAGCTGGGGGGCGACAGCTACTCCAGCCTGCAACAGGAGACTCATCACTACCATTATATTGGGTAATGACTGCTATTTGGGCAGGTAATAGCCTCCCACAGGACGACTCGGCCCGTCGAGTGCAACAGCGCCCGCTGTTCAGATCGATGTCCCGCGGCGCTGTGGCCAACAGCACACAGCCGAGGCCACCGCCAGGCGACTGCTGCGCTCGCAGAAATGTGAGCGCATGTATCATGGCGGACCCTGACAGGTGTCTGTTTAGAGTGCTGGGGCGCTTCAACTGCAAGACCAGCTTGCAGTGCAAGACCGGCCAGCAGGTGCGCATTCTGACCCGAAAGTCGCAGCAGTGGTGCTGCCGCCGTTCGTGTTGCAGTTGCGCTTCGGATTCCTGGCTCGTGATCCTCTGCGGAACACTAACACTAGCTGCCGATGTTAGTACAGTTGGTGCAGAACACTGGCACCAGTTGCTGGTTTTGGTGCAGTTGGTTGAGGTCTCCTTAATCTCCTTTCGAAATCATTGGTCTCCTTTCGATAGTCTCCTTAGTCTCTTTAGTAATCATTGGCTGCTACGACTCCCTAGTCTCCTTTCGAAATCCTTCGCTGCTACGACATTGGGGAAGCGCCCTACTGCTTCACCACTGCCTTCCAGTGGTGCAGGCTCGTGTACGTTTAGCATTGCCGGTGCAACACCAATACAGATATTGGAATTTTCGTGCAACAACAACCTTTGATTTCCCTCCTAATGGTCACCTAGCACTGGTATCCACTCCCCGAATTTGTAGAGGACACCAGGCTCCTTTTATGCAAAGAGGCAAAGTTGTTCGATATATCAGAGTTATCAGGCCTTCTTCATTGATGGAAACGCCTATATATTTGGTTTCGCCAAGGCAACACTACTAATTTTCATGACTTAGCATTCAGTGTACGCCACTACATGAAAGCTATGCGGTTGAATTACATGTCGGCAACACTAATAATTATACGAAGCCTCCACCCCGGTGCCTTCCGGCCAGTGACTCCAAGACAAGTGTGTGGCGTATGCAGGACTCATGGATCGCCTACAGAGACTGCCACTCACAAACCGCAGTGATTGCCACTCACAGCCTGTAGCGCCCTCTCTGCGTGATCGCTTCACGTCTGCAGTGAGGTCTGCTACAGAGACTGCCACCCACAGCCTGTAGCGCCCTCTCTGCCTGATCGCTTCACGTCTGCAGTGAGGTCTGCTACAGAGACTGCCACCCACAGCCTGTAGCGCCCTCTCTGCCTGATCGCTTCACGTCTGCAGTGAGGTCTGCTACAGAGACTGTCACCCACAGCCTGTAGCGCCCTCTCTGCCTGATCGCTTCTCGTCTGCAGTGAGGTCTGCTACAGAGACTGCCACCCACAGCCTGTAGCGCCCTCTATGCCTGATCGCTTCTCGTCTGCAGTGAGGTCTGCTACAGAGACTGCCACCCACAGCCTGTAGCGCCCTCTCTGCCTGATCGCTTCACGTCTGCAGTGAGGTCTGCTACAGAGACTGCCACCCACAGCCTGTAGCGCCCTCTCTGCCTGATCGCTTCACGTCTGCAGTGAGGTCGGCTGCGGTTTTTACTGTGTGTATTTATCATACAAATGTCTGCCACATGCGGATGCACCTGGAACCATCATTTCATCGTCCTATCTTTGGAGTAAACGTTTCCAACGACACAGTCATTCATGTATTCGTGCAGGTGGAACTGAATTATTTCGATCGGAACCGGGCCTCCAATTCCCAATACGTGGTCAGCGTCAAATATTTGTATGTGAGTGAATATTCCTCATGCCAAATCGACAGGATTCACACCCAGTGATTACCTTGACTCTAAAGGCCGGTGTACACCCACGGAGGGAGGAGAGGCTGATGTGGCAGTAGTCGCGGTTGGTGTTGGACGTTCATGGGGGGGGGGGGGGGAGGGGTGAATGTCCTTAGAGACGTGCCGGATCATAGATGTCATTTGGGCCGCCCTTAAAACGAGTGGGTTTTGCGAACAAGTTTAAGGCAAATGTACGTTTATGTTAATGGAGTCTTACATTATAGTGTGTGTGACGAGTAATAAGGTGCTGAAGGCGGGAGAAGGCGAAAATATATCTCAGATGTTTAGAGGTTTAGTTTACTTTGCTCCTCCGCGAGATGATTTGTAGTTGGTGTGAGGGAGGGTTGATGAGAAAGTTGATTTTGCCAGGGTGCCGGCTTTAGCCTACTCATGTCGAAAAGCACAGAGGGATCTCTACCGTGCGAGCGAGGAGGCAATTTCCCACACTGCCTCTCACGCCGGCTGTCGCGTGTTAGTTGTTAGTAGTAGTTAGTAGCAGCATGCATACATGCAGTGTTGTGTGAGGTTAGTACTTTGTTTTGCAATTCGGCTCATCTACGTTCGTTGTACCTCTGGGTAATCGTTTTACGCTATCCTAATTTGCAAAGCAAGTCGGCTCATCTACGTCCGACGACACCGCTCGGTAGCCATTTATTTCGATTGGTAAAGCGAATCGATCATCTACGTCCGGCGCTATTCGTGGATGGCTATTTGCGTTACTGCCAGGAGTGTATGCGTGGGCATGCAGAGTTGGAGTGCATGTTGGTGGTGTGGTGTATACAATGCTCCTGCTTGCTTTGTGGCGTGCATATAGCCAAATAGTAATTGGAAGTGTTCTGGGTGTGCATCACCCAAAGACGATGGAAGCGAGAGGTTGATAGAAGGCCTATTTTTGGCAGAAGGCCTTGAGTGGCTGTCTTTGAACATGAAAGCTACTACAGTCTAACATAATGTGGCCTATGCTTAATGTGGTGTTGCAGGTGTCGCAGTGAAGTGTTGCATAATCATCCTCTAGTTGAGACTGCTTAAGCTTTATGCAACCAGTTCTAAATGTAGTGAGGATGACTTCCTTTAGGCTTTGTGATTTGCTTGATAAAACCACGTGCCTAACGTTGGCTTGATGTTGCAAGTGTAGCTGGAGCGGTGAGGTGTGAACTGTGCTGTGTCCATGTTCTGGTGATGCCTACGTTTGTGGCTGTGTAGGAGTACTTTGCAGTCGTTGCCGAATATTTCACGCTGGGATAAGTGGTCGATGTTAAGGCTTGCTTTGCCAACCCATTTGCCTGCCCGCTTCCTGGAATGTTGAGGTGTCCCGAAATACATAGAGAGGAAATGTTGTTTGCGTTGCAGGTCACGGCTTGTTGGATTCGACCAATGACTGGATGTGGATAGTCGTGTATGTTGCTAATTGACTGGAGGACTGATTAAAAGTCTGGAAAAATTACGACGTTTCTCTTTGTGCGCCTGTTTAGAATGGAGATTTCGGTCAGTATGGCTACTGCTTCAGCAGTGAAGATGGAAAAGCCAAACGGTAGACGCTTGGCAAGCTTAAGGCCTGGTCCAGTGATGCTGTGCCTGCTTTGACCACGTGTTTTGACCCATCCGTGGATACGAGTGCTTTGTGTTTGTTGAGATCGGCGAATTCGTTGAAGGTGCCAATAATTACAGCCGGTGAAATATCCGATTTCTCTTCCGAGAGCAAGTATTCGGCCTATGGTTGACTATGGGTCCAGCATGGTCTAGTGGGTGGTTGAGCTCCAGTGGTTGGTGGGAGTTCGCGCCCAAGCCGGCTCCTGTCGTTCTGTCAGGCCGAAAGCATCGCTGTACCGGGTGGTCATGACCGACTCGTGACTTGTGCGAGCCAGCACCTCCAGCTGCAGTGAGTCGTGTCGCCGCCAAAAACAGCCAGTCCAAATCGGAGCGGCCGCGCGTTGGGCGAGCCATTTTTGCCCTGGCGCGCCGCGCACGATGCGGGCGCGCGCAAACCGACGCTGGCGCGCTGATTGCTGTTTGCGCTGGTGTTCATATCAATTACGGGCCGCGTCGTGCCCGGCTCGTGAGGAAAAATTGTCAGCCGCCGCAAAAACAGAACCAGATCGTGAACTGACGGCCCGCTGAAGCCACGCGGAATGCAAAAATGTCCGGCGCCACGGCATGTGTGACTGTCCATGGTACCGGTGGGCCTGGCATGTGTGACTGTCCAATGTCCATGGTACCGGTGGGCCTGGCGCCCTCTGCCGCGGCATGTGTGACTGTCCAATGTCCATGGTACCGGCGGGCCTGGCATGTGTGACTGTCCAATGTCCATGGTACCGGTGGGCCTGGCGCCCTCTGCCGCGTCATGTGTGACTGTCCAATGTCCAGGTACCGGTGGGCCTGGCATGTGTGACTGTCCAATGTCCATGGTACCGGTGGGCCTGGCGCCCTCTGCCGCGGCATGTGTGACTGTCCAATGTCCATGGTACCGGCGGGCCTGGCGCCCTCTGCCGCGGCATGTGTGACTGTCCAATGTCCATGGTACCGGTGGGCCTGGCGCCCTCTGCCGCGGCATGTGTGACTGTCCAATGTCCATGGTACCGGCGGGCCTGGCGCCCTCTGCCGCGTCATGTGTGACTGTCCAATGTCCATGGTACCGGCGGGCCTGGCGCCCTCTGCCGCGTCATGTGTGACTGTCCAATGTCCATGGTACCGGCGGGCCTGGCGCCCTCTGCCGCGTCATGTGTGACTGTCCAATGTCCATGGTACCGGCGGGCCTGGCGCCCTCTGCCGCGTCATGTGTGACTGTCCAATGTCCATGGTACCGGTGGGCCTGGCGCCCTCTGCCGCGGCATGTGTGACTGTCCAATGTCCATGGTACCGGCGGGCCTGGCGCCCTCTGCCGCGGCATGTGTGACTGTCCAATGTCCATGGTACCGGCGGGCCTGGCGCCCTCTGCCGCGGCATGTGTGACTGTCCAATGTCCATGGTACCGGCGGGCCTGGCGCCCTCTGCCGCGGCATGTGTGACTGTCCAATGTCCATGGTACCGGTGGGCCTGGCGCCCTCTGCCGCGTCACAGCCGCTCGGCTCACATGTGGTGAGCGGCGCGTTGCACATATCACCGTCGCTCGGCCTCACTCGTGGGCCACAGGAGCGGTGGACAGCCGGGCAGCCAGTCCATCACTGGGAGTTTTAGCTGCGGCAGTGGTTACAGCCAAACAACTTCCCACTGCTACACTGGGCTGCCTCTAGCATCACCTTTGAGCTGCTGACCGCTGACCGACAGTCTCTGCTCCCGAAGCTCCCTGACATTCGAGCTGAGCAGCAGCAACGTAAGGCCGATGCCGTCTGCTTCACCGAGATCAACATCAAGTCCGGCACCCCAGACCACCTCATCGATCTTCCTGGAGATCGCGTCTTCAGACGAGAATGAGACATCGGGCGCAAGAGGACTGGAGATGGCGTCGCCATCTACATCAAGGGCACCATCCAAGTTAGCAAGACCGCCACATCTATGCCATCCAGGCAGTGTTCATATCTTGAATATCCCTGGCTCAGTGTGGAGTTCAATGAAGAAAGTTCTACATCCATCGGATGCATGTATCGACGAGAACAACTATCGGATGTAACTAACGACGAGAGCAAGTATCGGATGTATCTGACAACGAGGACAACCATCTGATAACTCGTATCTAACGACAAGGACAACCATTGTATGTATCTAAAGACGAGGACATCCATCAGATGTATCTAACGGCGAGGACAACCATCGGATGTATCTATCGGCGAGGACGACCATCGGATGTATCTAACAACGAGGACAACCATATGATGCATCTAATGACAAGGACAACCATCGGATGTACCTAAAGACGAGAACAACCATCAGATGTATCTAACGACGAGGACAACCATTGGGTGTATCTAACAACGGGGACAACCATATGATGTATATAATGACAAGGACAACCATCGGATGTATCTAAAGACGAGGACAACCATCAGATGTATCTAACGACGAGGACAACTATTGGATGTATCTAACGGCGAGAACAACCATCGGATGTATCTAACGGCGAGGACAACCATCGGGTGTATCTAACAACGAGGACAACCATATGATGTATATAATGACAAGGACAACCATCGGATGTATCTAAAGACGAGAACAACCATCAGATGTATATAACGACGAGGACAACTATTGGATGTATCTAATGGCGAGAACAACCATCGGATGTATATAACGGCGATGACAACCATCTGGTGTATCTAACAACGAGGACAACCATATGATGTATATAATGACAAGGACAACCATCGGATGTATCTAAAGACGAGGACAACCATCAGATGTATCTAACGACGAGGACAACTATTGGATGTATCTAACGGCGAGAACAACCATCGGATGTATCTAACGGCGAGGACAACCATCGGGTGTATCTAACAACGAGGACAACCATATGATGTATATAATGACAAGGACAACCATCGTATGTATCTAAAGACGAGGACAACCATCAGATGTATCTAACGGCGAGGACAACCATCAGATGTATCTAACGACGAGGACAACTATTGGATGTATATAACGGCTAGAACAACCATCAGATGTATCTAACGACGAGGACAACTATTGGATGTATCTAACAACGATGACAACCATATGATGTATATAATGACGAGGACAACCATCAGATGTATCTAACGACGAGGACAACTATTGGATGTATCTAACGACGAGGACAACTATTGGATGTATCTAACGGCGAGAACAAACATCGGATGTATCTAACGGCGAGGACAACCATCAGGTGTATCTAACAACGAGGACAACCATATGATGTATATAATGACAAGGACAACCATCGGATGTATCTAAAGACGAGGACACGTACGAACAGCAGTGCAGTTCGTTCTCAGATGAAAATAATCGCATGGTTGACATATTTGCCTCTGTCCTCAGATGTAGGGCTGATGGCCCGCCGCCACCGTCTGTCAGCTACAACACGTTGGACCTAATCAGACTTGTGCTCGACTCGAGTTGAATCGAAAATCGACCCATGAATCAATCATTTTTGGATGAGTCGCGAGTTGAATCGATTCTTTTCCCCAAAATATACCTTGAGTCGTGAGTTGAATCACATATTTCTTAAAAAATAAATGAGTTGAATCATGAGTATATCATTCAAATCACAATGAGTCATTTGAGTCTTGTGACTCAAATGGAAGTTATGAACAAATTATATAAAGCATGTATCTGTGTGAATATTATGTTATGACACAAAGTGGGGAGTAAAAACAGCATAATTATTCTTGCTTAGCATTACAATTGTCAACTTGTCAGCTGCCAGTGAGTAAAGAATGAGGGGTACTGAAGTTATTTACCAAAAACCAATGACAATAACTACAAATAATTATTAATGTTAAACTTGGTATTCACAATCAGTATCATGCATCAGTCAATCCTAGTGCCAGGAGCACAACACAGAAATGGGTTGTAATTGTGAAAAAGAATATGGAACCGCAACGGTCCTGCACTGCAGTGGGCATCTGCACGTAATAAAATTGCGTTGGTTTGTTATTTGTCACACGCGCGTCTGATATCTTATCAGACGCGCGTGTGACAAATAACAAAACCAAGGTACCTTTACTAGAAGGTAGATCGAAGTTTACCTTCAAGCCCGCATGACGTCATCCGAAGGTTTTTTAATATGGTATCAATTTGGTTGCAGATGACTTTTCTCAAATCATACGCAATGGTCACTTTTATCTAGACCCAGGCATGATGCATTCTTCCTTGATGAATCCTGCATGGATTATTGATGATACATGCATAATTGAACTTTTATGTACAATTCCATTGTGATCAAGGAATGCCTTCCTGAAACTTTCAATAAGTTTCAGTCTGATTTCCTGTGGTATGAATTCAGCATCTAGATATAATGCTGGAATGGAACACATCTCTGTCTCAGGTGTCATGCCTTACTGTGCAGTACCAGAGGATAGAAGTGGAACTGGACAGGCAACTTTAATAAGAAGAAACCTGGTTACACCATTTTCATCAGAATTCTGCCAAAGCAAAATCTCTTGGCACACAATAAAACATGTGTATAAGTTGTCAAATGTAGGGGAACCAAGAGTATGCTCCAAGCATTTAAAAGATATTGATAAGAGAAGAAACATGAAGCAAGAACTGTTTAACCTTGCCTCTTTGCAGAGAAGCAAATGTCTGCTACCATCAGCTATTCCCACCATAATAGTCACACCAGCCAAAACCCAGGGTAATCTTGAAACTTTTCTGTATTATTGCTGTTTACATCATTTGCAAGATTGTTTTGTCGTGTTTCGCCTGCTTTGTTTGCATATTGGCAATGTTTTTCCTCCACCAAAGAAAAAGACGGATAGTTCTGATTAGGTTATGTCCTGTTATTTCAAGATTTTGATACTTTTCTCTGAGAAACTAGATTAGGCTAGCTAATTTTATGTTGGGTTACCTTGCAATTTCTAAAGCTTTAAATAACTAGTTATTTTATATGAGCCAATTGAAAGCCCTCCTTTTTGGTTTTGGCATTATTTCGCTTTTAAACCAAGATTAAGCATATGCAATGGGAATGAGTGATTACACTATCTTAGCATGTTAATAAGCATGCATTCAAACATCTCTATCAAAACCTTGTTTGTGATCTAAACTGGAAGTCTACCAAATTGTGTGCTTGTTGGTAGAAAATATGTTCTTAGTGCATATAATTAACATGATAAGACCCTCATGTCAATCATTTGCCACTAAGTTATAATTACACTAAGTTAGGGTCAAAGGTATGAGAAATAGATGATTTGGGTCAGATCTGCTAACTGAAATGGTGTATTTATAAGCTGCATTTTTGTTAACAGAATGGACAAAGAGGTGACAAATATATAAATGAAGTACATTTACATTTTGAACAAGTTTGAGTTTTTTTACTCCTATATATGAAGAAAGTGTGTACTGGATGTAACATATTTTAACTAGTTTGTATATGTCTTCTGTTATATCTTAAAACTTAGTCTGGAATACAAGCATACTCTTTTTTGTTGAAAAACATACCATTGTTCTTGTTATAGGAACACATGTTTAACTTTATTGGTGAAAAGTATCAGGTATTTTGGAATGTGTGGTATTATATAGGTTTTGCTTAGGTGATTGGAGCACGATTGCTCGAAGTCCTGACCTGTGTAATTTAAGTAATGTCTCAAACTTTATATATAAAATAGAGGTTATCATGAGATAACAAGCGAGTGATGCCTATATTGAGGTTGATTCTTTCCATCGACAATTACAGGATTTGTGTAAAAATGGCAAACATGCATAAGAAGTCCCTGGGCCATTTTTGATCAAAATGTTGTTTTTCTGGTGTTTTCTGATGTGATTTCAACGAATTTGACACTCATTCATTTGGAAAATGAAAAATTCCCAAGATATAAGCACTTCAAGTTCAAGTACTTGTAGGGGGTCCGGGCCACGTCGGGCTGGGCGGTGTCGGAGCGGGCTTTGGGGGCACTGGCGGCACTGCCGGGTGAGTGGGTCGCTGTGCGAGCGACTGCGGCCGGCCGGCGCCGGCGGGCCGGCTGGATGGTTGGTGCCGTGCGTCCCCTCGCCCACCGCTTCTTCAACCGCTCCGACATCCTACCAACCTTGCTGCGGCCCGTCGCCACCACTACACGAATTTATATCGCGAGGCCAGGCTCCTATCCACACCACATACGCCCGTGAGTGCGCCCGGCTGGTCATGTAGCGAGGAGGGGTTGTGGGCTTCGGGTGTGACGTGACACTGATGGATGGCCATGATAGAGGTACACGACCTGGGTACTGCCACCGCCGCCGGCACTCGTCCATTTACAGGACCCACCCGTGTACCCCCAGACAACAACACATCCACCATCCACTCACCCCCCCCCCGGCACACACACAGCATCGACGTTCTCGGGGCAGCCAGATGCAAGCAGGGCCCGGGTAACATCCGGTACAATTTTGGCAGTGAGGTTTCTGACAGCTGAATACTTGCGTTGAAATCGAACCAATTCCACTGGTCCTTAAAACTACCCCTTTAAACATGTATGCAACAGTCACTCGCTCCTTTCATTCCGCACGATCATTCGGTCCCTAATAATACGAGAACGAGTTCGCCCACAATTTTCCCCTCCAGTGTTACGCAAGCATTTAGCGAGTCGTACTCCCTTTCACTGGGGACTTGGTTAGTCCCGAATGCATATTAATTACCCGCTCCGAGGCCTACTTATAAACGGCTGACGCGACTCTCCTGATTACATAATTTGTATCTATTGACGTTACTGCCTTAAGGCTTTGCAACACTGGGCGGTGAAACTTTCCCTGGGCTTCTGTGCTATCTTATAACTGAACTCAGGTAGCAATGGCCAACTTACCTAACCTTACCCAATCGACGCCATGCCTGGTCTTACACGTTGAAGACGTGCGACCAGCTTCACGTATCCCACGGGAGGGCACGGATCCCTACCACGATGGGTACGTCCCCTGGTCGTCGTTATACCCTAGCCGGCCCTACCCTTTCAGCCCCGGGACTTACGGCATGCCAAACCCATCCGGTGCATCCTCCATCCTCTGTACCATCCGTGCCCACGTACAGCGAACGGAGGCGGACACATTACCCGGCAGTGTTTTGCCTATATATCCTATTGTCCGGCGCCGAACTTCCGGCGAACGCAATGTGGGGCCCCCTCTAGCGGGCCCTCCCACATGCATACCATGCTCGCCCCCTCATCTGCACCCTTGGGTCACAAAGGCCAGTGGGATTTTGCGGTCTAGAGATACCTGAGCCCAGTTAGCAGTTACCACTTGAATAGCGCCCACGGGTAACAATCAGGAGAGTTTCGTCATTGCGCCTTTTCGTCGTGCCCCCCCCTTTGAGGAAGGGAGGGTCAAAGACCCCTCACGGTCGACGCCCGAGGACATATCGCCCATGAGAGGGCAGCTGGCAGACTGACTCTCTCGCTAGATGTGAGCACTTTCCTGCGGATGCCATCAAGTGCCTCTCGCGGCCGTCTCTGATCCGCCGTAAATGCACCCCGGTGAAAAGAGCCAGAGTCAGACTAATTGACCGTGATCGACAAGTATTTGGACAGAGATCGAAATCGGGACCGTGCCAGGGGCGGACCGATAGACTGGCGTCGAGTGGTCGCCCAATAGTGCGATCAAAGCAGTGATAGAAACATAAACTTATTTATACTGAAATCAAGAGACAAACTGAGAAAGTGTATTACATTTAATTATTCAGTATTGAATCAGGAAGCGAGCTTAGCCAATTTTTTCCATAGGTCAGGTTAGAGTGGTGAAATCTCATCCAGGTATGTATTTGGAGTCCAGGGTACTCCAACTCTAGTCACATGAGACAACATCCACATTTCCATTTATTTCTACGCTAAAATAGAGAAAGAAAGGAAAGACATAGAAATACACCTGGGACACCAACTATTTCTATTTACACACAGGCACTTTTGCCACCAACGCACACATATCCCCCCCACACACACGGAAGACGCCAGCGCCGGTGGGGTTGGTGACGATGGGACGGTGGTGGTGGAAGGTGAGGCTGCATGCCGCCGAGCATCACTCACATGGCGATGGTGGGTGGCAGGTGGCCTCGGCTGAGAGCTCCTTCTCCTCCATCCGAAAACTCAGCCATCTTGCCACCGCCGCCGTCTGAGAATTCCCTCCGTCTCCCTGTCCGGTCTGCCCTGTTCTCTCTCCACCGTAGCGCGCCCATGAGTTTTACTCTTCCCTCATCGCCTCCGGCTTTGGGTACTTTCTCTGTCTCTCTTCCATTTTCTTTTTCCGCGAATGTTCTCGAAGCTTCGGCTGCTGCTCCCGCTTCCGCCGCGGGCTGGTGCCTCTCCCCTTCACCACGTGTCGCAGGTGTCCGGGACGTGCCCGGCCGCCTCTCCGTCGGCCTCCAAAGCCGCCTGCAGGCCTGCCTCTGGGTCGGTTTTGTTTACGCCGGGGACGCTGTGCTGGGGGAGGGCGCCCGGCCATGCGGCGGCGCGAAAGCTGGTGTCTGTGCGTCCGACCTTTTGTACAAAAATGTAAAACGCCTTACATACTTCTATCTAAGAAATCAGTCCAAGAAAAGAATTTGACTTCGGATACATGCTGTCCCACCTCAGCAACATATGGGAAGTGTGGGGAAAGGGTTTTGGATGTGGTGGTATATAATTAAAAATAACATACAATTATCCATAAAAACTAATGCAACCTAACCTAGCCTACTGATGTTGGACGGCCTAAAACCTACCAATGTTGAATCACTTAAACGCACTGATATTGGATTACTTAAAACCTACGGATGTTGGAGTACCTAAATATGATTTTAAAATGTTATTTCGAAAACAAATCGTAGAGGACTGTCCATAATAGCCACTGTACGTGGAGGGCATACATCGTGATTGATTGATTATTTGGGTTTAAGGTCGCGCCGACTACAGGGTCATTTGGCGCCCAGCATACATCGTGAAATACATAAATAAATAAATAGGAAGACGTCAGCCTTCCACAGCCGTCATCTGCCAGCGACCATCGTGCAGAGAGCGGGTCAGGCGTGCACGGTCCAGTTCGCGGACCGCTGACAGGTCATGAACATAGTGACCAGATCAGATCGCGAGTGGTGCCGTTGCTGTGTCTGCTCCCGAAGCCGTCCCCGTCGGCTCCTGCGACGTCATTTGCGCGAGAGGTATCTTAGCTGAGGCCATCATCAGTGGTAGCCGTACAATTTCAGGCGGTCTTCTGTGATTACCTTTCGGAAATTCTCCTGCCACTGAGGAGAAGAAGCTATGGCGCACTTAGCCCCCCCTGACTGTCCTTTCTTCCGCTCTTGAACGAGGGTGACAACTTGAACACGTAAAATGGACGGTAGAGGGAGCCTACCAATATCGGGAACAATCACTTTATTTTGGAGGCGCTTGATGGTGAGCATGCCGGAATTGGCACATTGTTAGGCAGGACAATTATTACTGGGTCATTTAGGATACCCTTTGCTGAAGCTAAAGAACAGGTTTTTCAATTAGAATACGTCAAAGTACTCTATATTGCCATAAAATATGCAAGATATCGTAGAGAATGTCGGTAAAATTGCATGTAAACCAATGGTGAAGGGACCTTCAAGCCCGCTACCAAACCAACTTCATAAAGGCCCGTAACAAACCAACGCAATTTTATTCTGTGCGGATACCTATTGCAGTGCAGGATCTAGGTGCTATGTTGAAGTTAGGTGATGTGTGTCAGATATATATGATTCAGGTTGTGCATCATGCTGTTGTGGATTGAAGTATTATGCACTCATTGCTTTGCATATGCATTGGCAACCATTCATCTGTTTATTGTTTTTGAGTCAATTACTTTATGCACATGCACATGCATTTATCTGTATATATATATATATATATATATATATATATATATATATATATATATATATATATATATATATATATATATATATATAACCATTACCAACCATTACAGTTCATGACGAATGATTAATAATGTGAGGTGAAAACAAAGTTATAGCAAAAATAATATATTCAACAGATGTTTCGATGTTAGAGCATCTTCGTTGGTGTCTAAATAAATAGTAATTCCCTTCTTTAATTAGACACAGATGAAGATGCGTTGACATCGAAACGTCTGTTGAATACATTATTTTGCTATGACTTTGTTTTCACATCACATTATATATATAATATATATATATCAGATGCTTTGACATCAAAACATCGGTGAAATAAATTACTTTTGCTATAACTTTGTTTTCACCTCACATTATATATATATATATATATATATATATATATATATATATATATATGTATATATATATATATATATATATATATATATATATATATATATATATATATATATATATATATATATATATATATATATATATATATATATATATATAATGTGAGTTGAAAACCAAGTTATAGCAAAAATAATTTATTCAACAAATATTTTGATGTCAAAGCATATTTATCTGTGTCTAATTAAATAAGGGAATTACACACATACATATATGCATATATATGTATATAAATAATGTGTGGGTAGTGCACACTGAATCATATGGCTTATGAGTCTGATACCACTTAGTCGTATCTGAATCGATTCAAATTTATGTTTGAGTCACGAATTGAATCATGCTTTGTGAGCTGAGTCTGAATTGAGTCGAATCAAATAATTTTGACCTGCTCTGAATCATGAGTTGAATCGGATCTCAGGATATATGAGTCAAATGCGAGTCGACTAAAAAAATTTGAGTCGAGCGCAAGTCTGGACCTAATGTGCCGCTGCAGGGACCCACTAAATAACTTCGACACAGACACCTACCACCATCCCAATACTTTGGTCAAACGTGCCATTAGAAAAGACATGCCGGACAAAACCACTAGCCGTATCATCACCACGCCAGCATCCGCATTGTGCCGACAGTTACAGCCTGGCATGGCGCGCCTAAGCGCGGTTCGTCAGCTCAGCCTGTCAATCTGACCCCAGACCAGCTGAACAGATAGTTCATATCTGTTGGCACACAAACTTGGGACGCTGCCAAAGCTAAGTTTAATCGTTCTGCCCGTCGGTATGTGAATGTCAAACTCCAATGTGTTAATACTGGTTCTGTCATCATCATACCGGCGACTCTTAGCCAGCTTTGACGTGCCATATTTTCTCTGCCTGACAGAGACTCTGGCGTAGAAGGTGATATAGGTATCAATATTTTATAGTTGTGTTTCAATGTCATCGGTTACATTTTACTCCGCATTGTTAACTCTAGCATAGTCACCGAGACAGTGCCCACCAGCTGGAAAAGTGCCGTGGTCATTCCTCCTCACAAAAGAAACGACCATTTCCAAGCTCCATTTTCGGTCAATTACTATACTTTCCGGTCATGTGCAAAATTGCGGAACAAAACTTGTGAACAAGCGGCTTACCACCTATGTTTCTGACAATGGCATTGTCAGCCCAGAACAGCATGGCTTCATGGAATGCCATTATATTACCCTCCTTTTAATCTGTCACTGATGAAATGCTAAAAGGCATGGATCGCTCCGTAATTTCGCTACTATCCATTATAAATTTAAGTGGCTCTTTCGCCATTCTACACTACTCATGAAGCTTCAGCAATATTACATTTCTACCGGATGACTTAGTTACACCGAGGGCCTCATGCAACAAGTTAGAGTGGGTTAAGCACTTTCTGAATCTCAAATTATTAACATAGGCACGTTCCGCGGATCGCGCTTAGGGCCCCTACTCTAAAGCATCGTCAACAATGGCATCACATGCTTTTTGTCGTCAGTCATTAATAGCATTGGCGTCACCATAGCGCGTTATGCTGACCACACGGGTGGTAATCGCTGGTCCGAGCAGCAGGCCGCCTCAGCTAAAGCTAGCTTTACGGCAGGTACTGGATACAATGCGTCCTTGGTTTCTCCAGCATGGCATGATGGTCAGTGCAATCAAAAACAAGGTCCTGCTGTGTGCTGACCGTCGCCAGCTATACTAAAGTCAGAATCCATCATCGATCAAGTTCCTGATCCAATCGCTGCCGTTTTCTAAGGGTGTGAAAAATATTGGCGTAATCATGAACCCAGAACTATCGTGGGAAAATGCATTAAATATGATATGGACCGATGCTTTGGCATCCTAATAGCTTTGATGCATGATAAGCATCTCCTGTCTCCCAACGTATTACGAACAATTATCTATGCTCTTGTGTTTTTTTCACATGAGGCACTGTGTGCAAGTGTACCATGGCGCCATCCGAACGTGAATTGCGAAGTTGCAGGAAGCTTTCCGCTAGGGTTATGTCAGGTCGTCGTAAATACGAACACATTTCTGATGTGACAAACCAATTAGGATGACTTTGTTCACTTACGTTTGTCTCATATTTTGTGACTGGTGTCTCATTCATAGTAGTTTGACCTTCAACAAACCCGCTGTACTGCATTCAGCCCTGCCACACAACTGCGAACAGATGGTCCGAGGTCACAGTCACACCACCTGTCTCTACCCCGTGTCACTAGGCAGGTGGTCCGAGGCACTAGGCAGTCACACCACCTGTCTCCTCCCCGTGTCACTAGGCAGGTGGTCCGAGGTCACAGTCACACCACCTGTCTCTACCCCGTGTCACTAGGCAGGTGGTCCGAGGCACTAGGCAGTCACACCACCTGTCTCCTCCCCGTGTCACTAGGCAGGTGGTCCGAGGTCACAGTCACACCACCTGTCTCTACCCCGTGTCACCAGGCAGGTGGTCCGAGGTCACAGTCACACCACCTGTCTCTACACCCGTGTCACCAGGCAGGTGGTCCGAGGCACCAGGCAGTCACACCACCTGTCTCCTCCCCGTGTCACCAGGCAGTCACACCACCTGTCTCCTCCCCGTGTCACCAGGCAGGTGGTCCGAGGTCACAGTCACACCACCTGTCTCTATCCCGTGTCACCAGGCATGTGGTCTGAGGCACCAGGCAGTCACACCACCTGTCTCCTCCCCGTGTCACCAGGCAGTCACACCACCTGTCTATACCCCGTGTCACCAGGCAGTCACACCACCTGTCTCTACCCCGTGTCACCAGGCAGTCACACCACCTGTCTCTACCCCGTGTCACCAGGCAGTCACACCACCTGTCTCTACCCCGTGTTACTAGGCAGGTGGTCCGAGGCACCAGGCAGTCACACCACCTGTCTCCTCCCCGTGTCACTAGGCAGTCACACCACCTGTCTCTACCCCGTGTCACTAGGCTGTCACACCACCTGTCTCCTCCCCGTGTCACTAGGCAGTCACACCACCTGTCTCTACCCCGTGTCACTAGGCAGTCACACCACCTGTCTCTACCCCGTGTCACTAGGCAGTCACACCACCAGTCTCTACCCCGTGTCACTAGGCAGTCACAGCACCTGTCTCTACCCCGTGTCAACAGGCAGTCATACCACCTGTCTCTACCCCGTGTCACCAGGCAGTCACACCACCTGTCTCTACCCCGTGTCACCAGGCAGTCACATCACCTGTCTCTACCCCGTGTCACCATACAGTCACACCACCTGTCTCTACCCCGTGTCAGTAGGCAGTCACACCACCTGTCTCTACCCCGTGTCACCAGGCAGTCACACCACCTGTCTCTACCCCGTGTCACTAGGCAGTCACACCACCTGTCTCTACCCCGTGTCACTAGGCAGTCATACCACCTATCTCTACCCCGTGTCACCAGGCAGTCACACCACCTGTCTCTACCCCGTGTCACTAGGCAGTCACACCACCTGTCTCTACCCCGTGTCACCAGGCAGTCACACCACCTGTCTCTACCCGGTGCCACTAACCGCATCATGGAAAGCGGCAATATATGTATCGTGAGGTGCAACTATGCACCAGCATGCCATACGTGGTGGTCCTTCCAGCCTATCGCAGGACTGTTTAAGACCAAAATCCGTGACGTCATCCGTCATGCTTAACTCATCTCATCATGCATGGTGTGTGTTGTATGACTGTGAGCTATGCGTGTCGCGCGTTTGTGTACGTTTGTGTACGTGCATGCGCATTGGACTTGTGTCACACACACACAGGTGCGCGCATTGGGCTTGTGTCACACACACACACAGGTGCGCGCATTGGGCTTGTGTCACACACACACACACACACACACACACAGGAGCGCGCATTGGGCTTGTGTCACACACACACACACACACACACAGGTGCGCGCATTGGGCTTGTGTCACACACACACACACACACACAGGAGCGCGCATTGGGCTTGTGTCACACACACACACAGGTGCGCGCATTGGGCTTGTGTCACACACACACACACACACACACAGGAGCGCGCATTGGGCTTGTGTCACACACACACACACACACAGGTGCGCGCATTGGGCTTGTGTCACACACACACAGGTGCGCGCACGCAAACGCGCAAGCGTATTTGTATTTAAGTGTATGCTTTAACTAGCATTCGACATGACATGTACACTATGCACTCTGTAGTGACGATGGCCGAAGAATAGCCTTTATTTTGTGGAGCGACTTGATAACGTATAATACAATGCGATACAAACATGAGCATACTATGTTCTTGAAAGAATATATATGTTGCAGGTTGATCATCAAACGTACTTTGGTTTGATACATATCGGGTGAGTCACGCAATGCTTTCCCATCCGGGATGACGCTTCGGAGTTCTAAAGAAAGGTATGTAATTCCACACCGAAGTTCACAATCCACTGAATCCACATGAACGGACGCACCTATGTGAGGGACGATGCTGCCGTACGAGAAAATGGCGACCTGGCAGCGGTTTCAGGCGCAACGCAGCATGTGAAAAATCCGGACCAGACAAAGCGTGCTCCATCCCTCCCCGCCCGAGCCTACACCGCCTCTCATTGCCGGGATATATTCAAAGGCACCATTTTAAAATTCATGAATCGCAACCAAGAGCAGTCTGTCCCAAATCGGCATAAAAGTTTCGGCATTTTCCTTTGAGGCTCTACAGTTATTGCTTGTGGAAGTTGGGGTGGAAAAGTGAAATAAAATAGGATAATGCAACTTTACTATGGATATCAAATATTTACAACTGAAATTGAAAAAAAAATAACGGCGAGCGGCAACTCCTCACTTTCCGCACCTGACTCATGTCGAAACTTCCACACCTCGCCAGACTGAACGTGGAGACAATATGGAGCCAACTCATGTCGAAACTTCCACACCTCGCCAGACTGAACGTGGAGACAATATGGAGCCGACTCAGGTCAGAACTTCCACACCTCGCCAGACTGAACGTGGAGACAATATGGAGCCGACTCATGTCAGAACTTCCACACCTCGCCAGACTGAACGTGGAGACAATATGGAGCCGACTCATGTCAGAACTTCCACACCTCGCCAGACTGAACGTGGAGACAATATGGAGCCGACTCACGGTATAATGAAGCCTGTTTTGTGTAGCAGATAGTGCTTAGCGTTACCTAAGCAACTTGCTCTTCACTTATCTGATGTCATATACTGAGAGAGGGAGGTGACGTTTCGAGCTGGTGAAACAAACGAAATATTTTCTTCTGGTTTGTACATTTTAACATGAAACGCAATGCGCTGAACCCGTTCAGCGCGTTAGGGGGGTCTCGGGGGAGTTGATATGCACATCCCCTAAGATTTTCCGCGGATAGTGAAAGAATGGCGGACGGTAGCGCGCCAAAATTTGGCATACCTTTTTCCACAATTTGGCATGTTGTGTGAAACATTTTGAGGTCAGGTCATCTAGGGTCAACGAGGTAGTTGATGAAGGTCAAGTAAGATCACCTCCAGAAATGTTCAACCAGTCGTCACGCTTTAACGGATGAGATATTTGAATGGAACTCTCAGCGTTTGCTTATCTTTAGGGATGAAACCAAACACACCAGAGGAAGTTGTGATTTTCTTCGTTTTTGATGACTTATTAGGTTTGCATATTTGCCCATTAGGGAAAAAAATCGAATATTCTGACTAAAGTAAGCATTTTTTATAAGATGAAGTTGACTTCAAACAGCATTTTTCGGTCCGCTCTACATATCAGGAAAATACAAATTAAAGAAAATTGAAATCTCTAAATTTGGAAAATTTCAAAGCATTACAATTTTGATTTTTCGATGGACACAAATTGTAGGGGCGTGGTCGATTTCGCCATCCTTTTCTGATTCCGAATAATTTATGTTTTGAAAATATCCCACAGAATGAACTCCCCAGAGCCAAACACAGTCAGTCGTGATCACATAGATCCCCTAGTGACGTCACTTTTGGGGGGTAAAATTTTGATGGTGGTTAATGGCCCTACTCGTCGAGTGCTTTCCGATGACACCTCTTTCGTTTTCATGCGCCGCTTAGTTTGGAGATTAGAGGGGATTGTATCCCCCCGCCCCGAGACGGGGTGTGAGGATCTGAACGGAAAGACCGGGCGTGTTAGACATAAAGACATAACAGATCAGTGTAACTATGAGCCACAAGGGCCCTTCTTGGTTGCACTCTGGACACTGAACCAGTTACCCACCAAATCCGTCGATCAGCCTTCCCTGGAATACTGAAAAGCAAGCCCTCTTTTCTTATAATGAGAGTCTATGCTGTTTTTAAAGTTGTTCAGTGTGCTGCTACTGCCAATGGTTTCTGGCAGCTGGTTCCAATGCTCTGGCAGCTGGTTTCTGTGTTAAGACAGGGTAGTGTTTACAGCAGTGAAGAAAGAATCGCGCGTGGCCAAGATATTTATCTTCAATTCAGCTGATCACATAGAGAACAGCCGTTGCTGAAATGCGTTACCGCAACCATATTTCCAAAGGTAACTTGGCTGTAATTTTCCCGTAGCGACATACAAGTCTGTTCTGGCCGAGCTGGGACATTTCACTAAACATTCTTCTTCCTTTACTTAGAGCTCCTCGGAGTTGGACTCGATGTCAACAAGCTGGCTTTACGAATTACTAACAAGGACGCTTGGATGATTTTCCTTCTGAAGTGAGTGGAAAACACTGACGTGACGAACATTTGGTACAAATGTGTTCGGTCAATAAAATCATGCATAGTACCGATGTTTTAACACCGCCCAATATTAAATGATCGGCGCGCCCGGTGGTGCAAATATTCAGCCGGTCGTGCGTTCGATAAGACGCTCGGCTTAAAAAAAATACACAGTAATATGAATATTTGTCCTGCCGTATTCATAATTAGTACTAATATGAGCATTGCTCATGATCAAAAGATATATTTCCTTAAGATTTTAGGGTTACAACAACGATGTCATTTTATCTTCCCGACTTAAACTTGTAGCACGACGAAGGCACATTGTTGTTGTTTGGCTTCTCATCGATTCTTTGTTGCCAATCCAAATGCTGAGGCTGTCACATCAAACATTAAACCCTTTGTCTCCGATGCTATTCTAGCGAACTTTAGACAGAACAAGAGACTTCCTTTAAGTTGTCGTGATTATGCAGGAGACATTAGCTTTTCGAAGCATCGATAAGTGAAAGGAAAACGAATGCTGCTGAGAAGCACGTCACAGTTATTTTACGATCGTCATTACCAGCCAGGAAGCTGCAGCCTTTGCAAAGTTGTGGTATGCAGCACACCTACATCTCGCGCGCCACTTCATTTCTCTCTGAATTTAATTCAATAGCATGATGCGTCGTCACGCATGCGTCGACAGAAATGTGCACGTCGTAGCAGATGATAAACAGACAATCGGTTCATGCGGGGTCGCGCAGTGAGGAACGTGAGACGGCACGTGACCATCTGCCGGCCAATGGTCTGCTATCAGCTACACTAGAGGTGGCACACCCACCGAGCCCACCAGATCTGCCATCAGCTACACTGGTGGTGGGACACCCACCCAGCCCACCAGGTCTGTCATCAGCTACACTGGTGGTGGGACACCCACCCAGCCCACCAGGTCTGCCATCAGCTACACTGGTGGTGGGACACCCACCCAGCCCACCAGATATGCCATCAGCTACACTGGTGGTGGGACACCCACCCAGCCCACCAGATCTGCCATCAGCTACACTGGAGGTGGCACACCCACCCAGTCCACCAGGTCTGCCATCACCTGTACTGGTTGTGACACAACCGACCAGCCCACCAGGTCTGCCATCACCTGTACTGGTGGTGACATACCCGACCAGCCCACCAGGTCTGCCATCACCTGTACTGGTGGTGACACAACCGACCAGCCCACCAGGTCTGCCATCACCTGTACTGGTGGTGACACAACCGACCAGCCCACCAGGTCTGCCATCACCTGTACTGGTGGTGACACAACCGACCAGCCCACCAGGTCTGCCATCACCTGTACTGGTGGTGACACAACCGACCAGCCCACCAGGTCTGCCATCACCTGTACTGGTGGTGACACACCCGACCAGCCCACCAGGTCTGCCATCACCTGTACTGGTGGTGACACACCCGACCAGCCCACCAGGTCTGCCATCACCTGTACTGGTGGTGACACAACCGACCAGCCCACCAGGTCTGCCATCACCTGTACTGGTGGTGACATACCCGACCAGCCCACCAGGTCTGCCATCACCTGTACTGGTGGTGACACAACCGACCAGCCCACCAGGTCTGCCATCACCTGTACTGGTGGTGACATACCCGACCAGCCCACCAGGTCTGCCATCACCTGTACTGGTGGTGACACAACCGACCAGCCCACCCAGGTCTGCCATCACCTGTACTGGTGGTGACACACCGACCAGCCCACCAGGTCTGCCACACCTTATAAAACCCGACCAGCCCACCAGGTCTGCCATCACCTGTACTGGTGGTGACACAACCGACCAGCCCACCAGGTCTGCCATCACCTGTACTGGTGGTGACACAACCGACCAGCCCACCAGGTCTGCCATCACCTGTACTGGTGGTGACATACCCGACCAGCCCACCAGGTCTGCCATCACCTGTACTGGTGGTGACACAACCGACCAGCCCACCAGGTCTGCCATCACCTGTACTGGTGGTGACATACCCGACCAGCCCACCAGGTCTGCCATCACCTGTACTGGTGGTGACACAACCGACCAGCCCACCAGGTCTGCCATCACCTGTACTGGTGGTGACACACCCGACCAGCCCACCAGGTCTGCCATCACCTGTACTGGTGGTGACATACCCGACCAGCCCACCAGGTCTGCCATCACCTGTACTGATGGTGACACAACCGACCAGCCCACCAGGTCTGCCATCACCTGTACTGGTGGTGACATACCCGACCAGCCCACCAGGTCTGCCATCATCTGTACTGGTGGTGACACAACCGACCAGCCCACCAGGTCTGCCATCACCTGTACTGATGGTGACACACCCGACCAGCCCACCAGGTCTGCCATCATCTGTACTGGTGGTGACACAAAGTACCGACCAGCCCACCAGGTCTGCCATCACCTGTACTGGTGGTGACACAACCGACCAGCCCACCAGGTCTGCCATCACCTGTACTGATGGTGACACAACCGACCAGCCCACCAGGCCAGGCAGCTCGCGCGTGGACGCCGGCCCGCAGACGATAAATCTGGCTTTTCACGGCTGCCGTTGGGTGAGTGGTGCTCTCATCAGCGGGCACCCACCGAGTGACCGCGGCTCGCCGCCATCCCGATAGTGTCCCTGCAGCCGCCATATCGCTCTTCAATCACACCAGCTGTCACACCGCCTGACACACCGGCCACACTGCTACCTGACACACCGGCCACACTGCTACCTTACACACCGGCCACACTGCTACCTGACACACCGGTCACTATGCTACCTGACACACCGGTCACTATGCTACCTGACACCCCGGCCACACTGCTACCTGACACCCCGGCCACACTGCTACCTGACACACCGGCCACACTGCTACCTGACACACCGGTCACTATGCTACCTGACACACCGATCACTATGCTTCCTGTCACACCGGCCACACTGCTACCTGACACACCGGCCACACTGCTACCTGACACACCGGTCACTATGCTACCTGACACACCGGCCACACTGCTACCTGACACACCGGCCACACTGCTACCTGACACACCGGACACACTGCTACCTGACACACCGGCCACACTGCTACCTGACACACCGGTCACACTGCTACCTGACACACCGGTCACTATGCTACCTGACACACCGGTCACTATGCTACCTGGCACACCGGCCACACTGCTACCTAACACACCGGCCACACTGCTACCTGACACACCGGTCACTATGCTACCTGACACACCGGCCACTATGCTACCTGACACACCGGTAACTATGCTACCTGACACCCCGGCCACACTGCTACCTGACACACCGGCCACACTGCTACCTGACACACCGGCCACACTGCTACCTGACACACCGGTCACACTGCTACCTGACACACCGGTCACTATGCTACCTAACACACCGGTCACTATGCTACCTGACACCCCGGCCACACTGCTATCTGACACACCGGCCACACTGCTACCTGACACACCTGTCACTATGCTACCTGACACACCGGTCACTATGCTACCTGACACCCCGGCCACACTGCTACCTGACACCCAGGCCACACTGCTACCTGACACACCGGCCACACTGCTACCTGACACACCGGCCACACTGCTACCTGACACACCGGTCACTATGCTACCTGCCACGCAGATCACAATGCTACCTGTCACACCGGTCACGGTGCTACCTGCCACGCCGGATACGACTACCTGCCACGCCGACCATAATGCTACCTGACCGACCGACTGTCACACCACCTGCTACACAGGGGCGGATCCAGGAATTGTTATGGGGGCACATGTCCGGAGGGACGCCACTGCGAAAGCACCTGATTGAGCGACTTTGCGTTCCGAGGGGCGCCTCTGCCTGAAAAATTCGAGGGGTGCACTCGAGTCTTCCAAAGTCAACCTTTCCCTGCCGAAGGGGCGCCAGCTTCCATGGGGAGCACATATCCACAATGCTCCCCCCCCGCCCTCGTGTGTCCGCCCCTGCTGTCACACTATCCATCACACTACCTGCCAAAACAGATGTCACAAAATCTGCCACGCCATCGATCACACTACCTGTCACACCGACGATCACGGTATCCACCACACCATCCGTGACATCGCCTGTTACACCATGGGTCACAGTCCTTTGCATCCACACAGCATGCACATTGCACATTATATCTGCCACAAATTACAACACTGTGCGGCAGCTCGTGCCATACATGGTGTCGCCAGTCGCCACAGCTCACGTGGCGCACTCCTCCGTCCGGCACGCCAGCCTGCGGACAAATCAGACAGTAGGCACAGGTCAGGTCCATCCCATGTCACGTGGTCTGCGAGCGGGCTCCCGCGCTGGTCTTCGCCGGTAGCGATATTCACAAATTCAACGTTGACATCTACTGCCAGCGTACTTGCCGAAGTCTCTGCCGAAACTGACCTGACGTGATCTTAATGTCGTGAATAACCAGCCAAAACTGACCTAACATGATCTTAATGTCGTGAATAACCAGCCAAAACTGACCTAACATGATCTTAATGTCGTGAATAGCCAAAACTGACCTAACGTGATCTAAATGTCGTGATTAGCCAGAACTGACCTAACGTGATCTTAATGTCGTGAATAGCCAGAACTGACCTAACGTGATCTTAATGTCGTGAATAGCCAAAAGAGGTCGGCACATTTCTTGAGGCACGTTCCCCTACATCTCCCACTGATGCTTACTTTTAAGTGGGGCTTATGCACGCACCCAGCATAGCAATTGCTTAAAGGGAAATATAGCAGCATAGCAATTGCTTAGAAGTGAACGACTGCTCCCGCGCTGCTTTTGTGCAGCCGATGTGTCCTCCCTTGAACTGAAATACTTCTCCATTGGCTGAATCACGATTTCGGGTACGACAAAACAGCTTCATTGGCTGTATCATGATGTGGGGTACGACAAAACGGCTACGAAATACAATAGCAGTACGACCCGGGAAATTCCGAGATTTTCCATCGTTTCTGCTCCTGTATCCACTTATGTCAAACATTATTTTCTCTTTCTACAGAAGGGTAGATCGCATCACGTGCAATCAATTGCCGTTTCCAGCAATGAAATATGTTGGTTAGCTTCTGAGATCCCTGGGGTGGAGGTGGGGCACTGTGCGTCATCAATCACCATGCGCTTGGTTAGCTTCTGAGATCCCTGGGGTGGAGGTGGGGCACTGTGCGTCATCAATCACCATGCGAGATCCCTGGGGTGGAGGTGGGGCACTGTGCGTCATCAATCACCATGCGAGATCCCTGGGGTGGAGGTGGGGCACTGTGCGTCATCAATCACCATGCGCTTGGTTAGCTTCTGAGATCCCTGGGGTGGAGGTGGGGCACTGTGCGTCATCAATCACCATGCGAGATCCCTGGGGTGGAGGTGGGGCACTGTGCGTCATCAATCACCATGCGAGATCCCTGGGGTGGAGGTGGGGCACTGTGCGTCATCAATCACCATGCGAGATCCCTGGGGTGGAGGTGGGGCACTGTGCGTCATCAATCACCATGCGAGATCCCTGGGGTGGAGGTGGGGCACTGTGCGTCATCAATCACCATGCGCTTATCACGGCCTAACGCAACCGGCCCTTGCTTAGAAAGAAAACACTTCGCTACCCTTAAAACCAGAGGCCGCATCGTGCTTACCAGGGACATAACATCCAGAGGTGTAGATGAGGGTTGTCAGGGACATAACATCCAGGGACATATCAGGGACACTTATCAGGGACATAACATCCACAGATGTAGATGAAGGTTGTCAGGGACATAACATCCAGAGATGTAGATGAAGGTTGTCAGGGACATAACATCCAGAGGTGTAGATGAAGGTTGTCAGGGACATAACATCCAGAGATTTAGATGAAGGTTGTCAGGGACATAACATCCAGTGACAAATCAGGGACCTTATCAGGGACATAACATCCAGAGATGTAGATGAAGGTTGTCAGGGACATAACATCCAGAGATGTAGATGAATGTTGTCTTTACAGCCAGTCAAAAACAAACTAAGATATCGGTGTCATTGCACTTTGCAGTGGGTTTTCGTTTCAAGGTTGACAGGATTCATGAAGAGGCCTTGTGGGGTTCAAGGATTCAAGTAGGCCACATGTCACTCTGTGGAGCTTAGGCAACGGCCTGATGGTGTTCCAGAAGTCGTTAAGATGACTGCGAGGCTCTTCAAATTATTCAGGTTCACCATGTGATTTCGGGCACTGATGTCGGTGTCATGACATGATGACACCTGACGTCGGTGTCATGACATGATGACACCCACGTCCTTCGCAATTGCCATGGCCTACTATTAACGTAGGTGGGGAATTCCAGGACAAATCGGCCAGGCAAAGATGTGATTGTCCACCCTCATGTCTCATATTTTGAGCAAAATTGGTGAATAGAGTTATCGTATGCACTGAATCCAACTGCTAAAATTGTATTTCGATCAGGTCAACGGTTCAGGAGTTATAGCCTCCGGTACTTCTGGAATTTCAGGCTGGAAGTTTGTTAGGTGGCCGATAACTATGTTAAATATTATTCAAAATATAAACAGCCAAACATTTTTAAACTCGCAAAGGTTCAAGGAATACAATTCCCACAATATATTTTATGTGATAAATTATTCAAACGTTACCCCATGACCTCAGGTCACGTGACTTGCGGTGACCCCGATGCCCATTAATTTTTATTTTATTTACCAGGATGGAAGGACCACATTTTGGCTTGATATATAACAAATAAAAAAACAGCGTTTTTCCACAAATGCTCGTTTGGGGAGCACAAATTTTACCATATTTCAAACATTTCAAGAACTGGACTGCTCGGCTGAACTCGGCCGCCACTCTGCACATAATCGAGATATATGGTATCATGTACCGACGTGTTGTCTGGCATTCTGCGGATGATGAAAGGATTTATCAAGTGTCTTACCTATCCCACCCGTCCCTTCACACACACACACACCGCCTGGGCGCATGCTGCGGCGGATCTGTGCAAACACCACGTGACCAAGTTGTTGGGGATGGGGTGGTGGGGCTCTCTGATCCTTCCATGCATGTGTTGAGTGGAACTGTTACGGAATGGCATGATGCTTTTGCCGAACAAATGCGGTGAGCAACACGATGTGATTTACTGAACGTCGCTCGATGCAGTAGCGTAGTCAAGGGGACGAAGGGGGCAGCGGCCCTCTGTGGGGTCCGAGGGGCCTGTAGGGCCCCTCAAGGCGTAGGGGGCCCTCTCGGGCCCCCGGACAACGTGAAGGGCCCCTGAGTCGACGTGAAGGGCCTCTGGGCCGACAAAAGGGGCCCGGGCTGATGGAAAGGGTCCCGGGCCGATGAAGAGCGCCAGAATCCACTAAGAGTGTCCACAGGAAGATGTTGAGGGCCCTTAGCTTGGCTAACGTGAAAGGTTTCTAGACCGACGGAGGGGGCCCCGGATAGTTCGAGGGGCCATCGGGCCGACAGGGAGGGCCCGAACTAATGTGAAGGGTCCCTGGGCTGTCGGCAGAGTCCAGGCCGAGAAAGGGTCCCTGACCTGATGGACATGGTCCAAGCGCTTGAAAAGGGCCTCCGGCTTGCCGAAAAAGGCCGTGTTGTGAAAGAGGGTCCCTGATACGACGGAGGGACCCTGGGTGCTGAGACCTCGGGTCGTCAGAGAGGGCCCTTGGGCCGACGGATGGGGCCAAGCCGTACAAGGACGCTGCCCTGATGGAGAGGGCCCAAGCTGTTGAACGAGGGCCTCCGGCCTGACAGAAGAGGCCCAAGGTCGCTAAGGAGTTCCCCTGCGCCGGCGAAAAGGACCCTTAGTCGTTGGAGGATTCCGGGCCGTCGAAGAGCGCCCAGAGTCGATATGGGCCCGGGGTATTAAACAGCATTGGCGTTCCTAAGGGGTGAAGGGACCCCCCCCCCCTGGCGAGTCAGATGGGCCCTCCAGGCGACCGCCCTGGAGGGCAGATATACAACGGAGGAAAAGTTTAAACGCATCTAACAGCGTGCGTTGAAAGTGCCCTTGACACGTGAAGACGTCCACCCTGAGGGGTCGTGAAGGGTCGTGAAGACACGGGAGGACCCACACAAGAGCTGGAATGTCGATACCAGCTGGAAAGGTCAGTCTCAGCTGGAATTGGCCCCAAGCAGCAGAGGAATAAACAGGGCACGTGAGGGTCAGAGAAAGCTGGGATGCTCTTTCGGTTTGGAAAGGCCCATGAAGGATGAACAAGACCCTTGAGAGCTGAAGAGGATTAGCGAGGGCCAATCTCAGATCTGAAATGCCCCAAGACGAGAGTTAGAGATAGAGCTATTGTTAAGTGTAATGAGCCCCTACAAGCAGGAGAGGGCCCTGAGGGATGAAGAGGCTCTCGTGAAAGTCAGAGAGAACTGGACTGGGATTCTTCAGAAGTTGAGAGTCACCCCTAATTGATGAACAAGGTCACTCGAGAGGTAAAACATTCTCTGTTTGCTGGCGATTAAGATGAGGAATACCGAGGGTCAGCCACAGAGCTAGAATGTTCTTGAAACCACAGGAGCTGACTATAACTAGAAAGGCCCCTAGCAGCTTAAAAGGGCCCCTGAGAGCTAACAAAGCCCCCTGAGAGCTAAGAAGAGTATATAAGGCTAACAATCATTGTGAGGAATACTGAGGGCCAATGTCAAGGCTGTCCCTTCAAGCTAGAAAGACTGTCCAGGACTGGGAAGGCTCTTAACACCTGGAGAGGACCCCTGACGATTGACAATGGTCACTGGGCACTAGAGCGGACTGGACTGTGATGCCCAAGGCTTGGAAGAGTCTCTCTGAAATCCAAGGAAAGTCTCGAAGGGCTAGCGATGGATGTGAGGAATACTGAGAACCAGTTTCAGAGCTAGAATATCATTGCCAGCCCGAAAGACTGTCGAGGGCTAGGGAAGTCCCCTGAGAGGTAGAGCGAACCAGACTGTGATGTTCCTGAGGCTTGAGAGGAACACTGAAGGATGAACAGGGCCACCTAAGAGCTAAGAATGTTCCAAGATGCGGAATATGTTTGCTAGCAATTATGAGGCCCGTCTCAGAGCTGCAGGATTCCTCTGCCGCTAGACAAGCTTCTCAAGTACCGGGAATGGTCTATGCAAGACGGAGAGGGCTCCTGATGGATGAATAGGTCCCGTGCCAGAGAGGATCGGACTGGAATGTTCCTGGGCTTTGGGATAGGCACCTGAGGGATCGGGGCCCTCTGAGAGCTAAAAGAGTCCTTGAGAACTGGCAATGGGCGCTAGAAATACCGAGGGCCTGCCTCAGAGATACGAAATATTTGAGAGCCATAAATGTTGCCAATGACTGGAAAGGTCAGCCGCCGCCACCTCAGCCGCGGCGCCACCTCACGGCCGTCCCAACGGTCACAGCCGTTCTGTCGGCGACGACAATCCAAGCGACCACAGCTGTCCCAATGGCCTGACCACAGCTGTCCCAATGGCCGGACCACAGCTGTCCCAATGGCCGGACCACAGCTGTCCCAATGGCCTGACCACAGCTGTCCCAATGGCCGGACCACAGCTGTCCCAATGGCCTGACCACAGCTGTCCCAATGGCCGGACCACAGCTGTCCCAATGGCCTGACCACAGCTGTCCCAATGGCCGGACCACAGCTGTCCCAATGGCCTGACCACAGCTGTCCCAATGGCCGGACCACAGCTGTCCCAATGGCCTGACCACAGCTGTCCCAATGGCCGGACCACAGCTGTCCCAATGGCCTGACCACAGCTGTCCCAATGGCCGGACCACAGCTGTCCCAATGGCCTGACCACAGCTGTCCCAATGGCCGGACCACAGCTGCTCCAGCAGTCATGGTCGCTCCAGCGATGGCGAAACAAACAGCCCAGCGATAGCTGTGATGACAGCCGCTCCAGCGGTGTCAGTTGCTTCTCCTTGGACCCGGGTGACACCGGTGAAGCAAAAAGAAAGAAAACAATAATTTTCAGGATACTGTGTGTTCGGCATAGCTGGTGTTACCGAGCCTGGATCCGCCACTGACCCAGGTGGCACCCGTGGAGCTATACGGTTCATCGGAATCCTCCGAAGAGCTTGGCTGTCCATGGCTCCCATAGTCTCTACACTCGAACTCAACTTGTTTCCTTTGCTCCGCCCTGGCCGATCGGATTCGACGACCGATCACCGCATTGGTTTCGTCGCTCTGCAGAGACTCTTCTCTCGTCAGCTCTGTCACGCACATGTCGTACGTTATAGCTCGCAGACGTGAGAGAAGACGTTTTGGTCCGCCGACACGCCAGCCAAAAATGCTGGTACAAGGCCGCTTGGTACGACGGCATACATACCTTCTTAATGCGGCCGTCTTCAGCGAAAAAACTCGGGACACGCCTGCCGCACCAGCTGTTTAATCTTCAAGGCATATTCCTGCACCGTTATGGCGCCCTTCGTGCACGTAGCCAGAGCTTGCACAGCGCTCTACACGCCACGGCTTCCCCAAAAATGTGCATCGAGTTCGGACTTGATCGTTGTCAGAGAAAGAGTTTCTTCTCCTTCCTCCAGGCGGTTGATGAGTGTCAGGGCCGCTCCCCTGCATCTCGAGGCAATCACACAGCATGTCTGGGGCGATCCCCAGACAACCCTCGGGCGCCATCTGGGTCAGTGGCGGATCCAGGCTCGGTAACAGCTGGTCAGGCATGTTGCTAGTCGTTCCCCTATCCCCGAATCTTGCACTTTTCCCCACTAGTATTCACGTTTCATTTTGAGAAAGTATGACTGTGTTGAAAAGGCGCAACAATATGGGCCCCACTAGAGGCGCAGCCAGGGGGTCCCTCCCCTTAGCAACCAAAATTATACTGGATCAAAAAAGAACTTCTTAGATTTCCCCCACGCAAAACCCAAAATTTTCGGCGGGCTTCGCGCGCCGAAGGCTTTCTGTTTCGTTGAATTCGTTGGTCAGGCCGCCCTTCGGAAAACCCTGGCTGCAGCACTAGGTCCCATCCGTATCATGAACACCCTCCCTATTAAAATATGTCTGAACGTAGCGGATAACAGAATGAAGCAGCTGTGTTAATGGCAATGAGCACTCGCACTTTTACTCAAGCCAATCATCCTTCATTAGAGGCGTGTTAATGTCCGCTTACTTTCCAAATAGGTTTTCTTTTCTTGATTGGTGTCGGCAGCTAAATGGTTTGCTTTTCTCTCTGCTCTTTACCTGATTATTTTGATTGCAGGTCTCGCATTAGCCACGCCAGTGCGTAGTGCCTTATTTTCCAACATATTTAATCATCTTTGCCTGGTAGATATGTACAAATATATATACATACATATATATATATATAAATATATATATATATATATATATATATATATATATATATATATATATATATATATATATATATATATATATATATATATATATATATATATATATATATATATATATATATATATATATATATATATATATATATATATATATATATATATATATATATATATATATATATATATATATATATATATATATATATATATATATATACATAGGGTCCCTTCGAAAATAAAGTGGCCGAAATCCGTGGAATTTCGGAAAAGTTGATGGCGAGCCTCTGAGGTAGGGGAGTCTCTTCAGATGTTCGCCTTCCCTGGACAAAATGCTGGCTTCGTCACTGGCTGGTTCGATGTCGTTCGTGGAATTTATTAATATCATGCAGCTTTTTGCGTTACTACTTTCCAAAACCACCCATTATCCGCACAATGTCAGAAAACATGTTGGTACATGGCATCGTGTTATATCTCAACTATGGGCAGAATGGCGACCGAGTTAGTAGTTCAGTCCTTGAAAAGCTTCAAATGTGGTAACGTGTGCATTCTCCAAACGAGTATTTGTAGCAAAAACGCCATTTTTTGTTTATTATACACGAAGCTAAAATATGGTCTTTCCATCCTGTCATGAAGAAAATTAACAGGCATCGAGGTCACCGGAGGTCACGTGACCTGAGGTCATGGGGTAACTTTTAATTATTCATCGCATATGAACATATTGTCGGAATTGGATTCCTTGAACCTTTGCGAGTTCAACAATTTCTGGATATTTATACTTTGAATGATAATTGACATAGTAATCGCCCATCGAGCATTGCCTTGCAGCGTGACCTTCCAGGAATGCCCAAGGCAATAACTCCTGAACCGTTGACCTGATAGAAGTAAAAATTGTACAGGTAGATTCAGAGCATAGGATATTTATTATTATATTATATTATATTATATTATAAATATATTATATTATAAATCAATTTCGGTATAGATCTGAAAGACAAGGGTACCCGACCCTAGTCGATCTGTCGTGGAATGCCCCAGGTGACATGTCATCCACCATTGACGTAGGTGTCATGTTCTCCACCATTGCCGTAGGTGTCATGTACTCCACCAATTGACGTAGGTGTCATGTCCACCACCAATTGACGTAGTTGTCATGTCCTCCACCATTGCCGTAGGTGTCATGTCCTCCACCATTGCCGTAAGTGTTATGTACTCCACCATTTACGTAGGTGTCATATCCTCTACCAATTGACGTAGGTGTCATATCCTCTACCAATTGACGTAGGTGTCATGTACTCCACCATTGACGTAGGTGTCATGTCCTTCACAATTGCCGTAGGTGTCATGTCCTCCACAATTGCCGTAGGTGTCATGTCCTCCACAATTTCCGTAGGTGTCATGTACTCCACCATTGCCGTAGGTGTCATGTCCTCCACCATTTCCGTAGGTGTGATGTCCTCCACCATTGCCGTAGGTGTCATATACTCCACCATTGGCGTAGGTGTCATGTCCTCCACAATTACCGTAGGTATCGTGTTTTCCACCATTGCCGTAGGTGTCATGTACTCCACCATTGACGTAGGTGTCATGTCCTCCACAATTGCCGTAGGTGTCATGTACTCCACCATTGCCGTAGGTGTCATGTACTCCACCATTGCCGTAGGTGTGATGTCCTCCACCATTGCCGTAGGTGTCATACACTCCACCATTGACGTAGGTGTCATGTCATCCACCATTGCCGTAGGTATCGTGTTTTCCACCATTGCCGTAGGTATCATGTACTCCACCAATTGACGTCTCCGGAATGCTGAGATTCGGTAAAGCACCAGCTTTCTTAAAACATACGTTAGTTTGCCCATTTCTCTCTACACTTTCGTTCATGAAGCCGACCGACTAGATATGCCGATGATCTTACCCCTGCCTCTCCCTTCCTTCTTGTGATGAGACAGTGGCCAGGCTACGGCCTACCTCCTAGCCGATTGTTAAATTATCCATTGATTCAAAACAATATTTTGCAACAGACTTATCAGTAGCATTTTTCAACCCTTGTACTTTGGAGAACCTCTGATAATCCCATGGTCGTGTGCAGCTTCAGAGTCCCATAATGCTTCAAGGACTACCGCAAGTTTTAAAGGGCCCTTGAATGATTCGAGATATCGCGGTTAAATCCACATGTTCGGAGACCTGAGAGGTATACGAACGCTTTTCTGTGATTCCAAGGGGACTGGTGTTTGGTGATCGACAGGTTCCAGAGTCCAGACACCGATCTGTTCAGTTTGAGGAGAAACGGTGTGCCGCCGCGTCTCCGGATACGCTGCGTGAGCGCACATACGAGTTCGAGGTCGCAGTCGTGACACCCGTCCGGCCGACCGATACGGCTAATGGCTCTAGTCAGGCTATTCAGACTATGCAATATCAATGGCGGCCAATAAGCCAGCAGAAATTATAGAGCGGGAGGCTCATGTAGAATGTTCAGGCATCATTAAACCGTATGCAAATTCTCAATTAATTGCGAGATGTTCAAAACTGGTCTATGCCATGTAATGGCCTATTGGGATGATTAAGAAGTGCACGTTTTGCCGGACCTCCCACGGCCGGCGTCCGATGCTCTTAACGATGTCATCATTAAGGCATGCTGGCAACGCCCTCCGAGCTACGGCAAGCACATCACGCACACAGAACAGCACACACGTTACACGAAACTATCTAATGCTGGCGTGGACCGATCATTGAGCACGCTCTCGTGTCGTGCCCGCGGTTTTATTGGCGCTAAATATTAGTGAGCACGGAACTTTCTGCAGATAATGGCGTCGGAGATTTGTCGCTGGCCTGGCAGGGGGAGGTACCGGATCCCGGCTTTTGACACTTGAGATGGGCACGTTTGTGGGGCCGCCAGCTGCCTCGGGCTAACGTCTATTGGTTCGTTTAGCGGAATCGTGATCACGAAATTCAGCTAATCTGTGAAGAGGTGGCCACTTCAATAATTTATGGCCTGTTTAAGCCAAACCTGTGTGATTTAATCACACGTGGGTATTCCAAGAAGTTCGAGATAGTTAGGCGGGCGAGATAATTCCCGGTAAAAGTCATCCGAGGCCAAAAAGTCGCCGCAAATGGCGTTGATGAGCAACTCAGCCGGCTAATGGGGAGTCAGAGTTTCACAAACATAACCGGTCGACACAGTATCAGTGGAGGTGTGCTCACCTGCACCACTTGCCATCCCCTGTACATTGTTGTAGTTGCGCTCTGGCGAACCTTTGCCAGTGATGTGCCCTGATATGAAAAAATATTACCCATTCGTCAGGTGTTCAACATTTGCTTCAGCTGACGGAGATAAAAGCCGGCGGCTAGTTAGCCTGCGTGATTAATTTGGTTACACCGGAACGAAAATGTTACTCAGATCAAACATAACCAACTGATGCCGCGAAGTTTCTGGAATGACTGAGGTGAGAACGCAGCGATCCCGAACTGCAGCTATCGCAAGTATGCATGAGACATTACACCGAAATGATCTGTATAATGAAATAGCACATCTTACAGCACTTTGCTCAGTTTAAGGATTTTTTTAGCAGCATTTGTTGTGACCGTGCAGCACAACCTGCCACCTGGGGACTCGGTACATAGTCTCCACGAGCTGCAGAGTGAAAGGAGCTGTGGCGATCAGTACACAAGTTCTCTGCCAATAACCGTACGATGTTCGATCCTGGCGCCTCAAAAAAAATGATAGATAGTTGATGCCATGGCTGAACGGTTGCTTTGATAAGCCTAGAGCATCATCAAACATCGAACATCGAACGTAGTCATCTGTAAGAATAGGAAGTTCAAATGAACCAAAAACAGCTACCGTTTTCTATAATTTCCCGGGACACTAAAGCAGGATGTGAAAAGCTTTGTAAAATTTCACCATTGCCGCTTCACCACGCCGCCTTCGCCAATAGCCAAGGTCAAGAAATCATCTGTAAACATTCTTCCACTTAAATAGCGCCAGCACTCGATGTGCATTGACTAGCATTGTCCCGACTATTTATTGCGCTCGGTAAATTATTTGTCGGCATGCAAGGCAGCATCATCGTGCTCCGGCTAATGATTCTCACGGGCGGTTCCGGTTGGGTCAGCGACACTGGGCGGTCAGTTGGGTGACGTCAGCTACCCGACGACCATGGACAGGGCGCCGGCGCCACACAAACACACCACTCCCCAGACCGACACCGAGCACAAACACACCACTCCTCAGACCGCCATCGAGCACAAACACACCACTCCCCAGACCGATATGGAGCACAAACACACCACTCCCCAGACAAACACCGATCACAAACACACCACTCCCCAGACCAACACCGAGCACAAACACAACACCCCAGACCGACACCGAGCACAAATAGAACACTCCCCAGACCGACACCGAGCACAAACACACCACTCCCCAGACCGACACCGAGCAAAGCATTTTAGAAGTAGAAAGTAAATTGTCAAGATGTGAATCGTATGCGTGAAGAAAGTTGAATCATGTACAGGTGAATTTAAATTGGCGATCTAGATCGGTGTTGAAGAAACATCCAGTGAAATGTAAATCATTTTAACTCTGTCATGCAAATCACTGACATTTTCGACCAAGCCATCGCTTGCTCAGTTACATTGATTTTTCCGTCATAGAACGTGACGTTTGTGGTGAAGAACGTTCGCTGATGCAAGGAATATTACAGCCGTTATAAATGAGCGACTAGAAGCCCTCCATTTCGCGTTGCGAAATGTTTGAAAGCCACCATTTCGACAAACATAACCTAACCTAACCTAACCTAACCTAGCCAAAGCCGGCCATACCTAGCCATACCTAACCAAACGCAACCAATCCTTATATTGGTACCAATATATCAAAATCTAACCCAACCTAACCGAACCCAACCTAACCTAACCGAACCCAACCTAACCAAACCTAACCAAACCAAACCAAACCTAACCAAACCAATCCAAACCAATCGAAACCTAACCAAACCTATCCAAACCCAACCAAACCCAACCAAACCCAACCAAACCCAACCAAACCCAACCAAACCCAACCAAACCCAACCAAACCCAACCAAACCCAACCAAACCCAACCCAACCAAACCCGACGTTATCTCCACCTCTATCTCTTCCTCTACCTCTACCTCTACCTCTACCGCTACCTCTACCTCTACCTCTACCTCTACCACTACCTCTACCCCTACCCCTACCTCTACCTCTACCACTACCTCTATCTCTACCACTACCTCTACCATTACCATTACCATTACCACTACCACTACCACTACCTCTACCTCTATTTCTTTCTCTATCTCTATCTCTATCTCTATCTCTATCTCTATCTCTATCTCTATCTCTATCTCTATCTCTATCTCTATCTCTATCTCTATCTCTATCTCTATCTCTATCTCTATCTCTATCTCTATCTCTATCTCTATCTCTATCTCTATCTCTATCTCTATCTCTATCTCTATCTCTATCTCTATCTCTATCTCTATCTCTATCTCTATCTCTATCTCTATCTCTATCTCTATCTCTATCTCTATCTCTATCTCTATCTCTATCTCTATCTCTATCTCTATCTCTATCTCTATCTCTATCTCTATCTCTATCTCTATCTCCATCTCCATCTCCATCTCCATCTCCATCTCCATCTCCATCTCCATCTCCATCTCCATCTCCATCTCCACCTCCATCTCTCTCTCTCTCTCTCTCTCTCTCTCTCTCTCTCTCTCTCTCTCTCTCTCTCTCTCTCTCTCTCTCTCTCTCTCTCTCTCTCTCTCTCTCTCTCTCTCTCTCTCTCTCTCTCTCTCTCTCTCTCTCTCTCTCTCTATATATATATATCTCTCTCTCTCTATCCATCCATCCATCCATCCATCCATCCATCCATCCATCTATCTATCTATCTATCTATCTATATTTCCTGACATGACGTGACCCAGGCAAACCTTATTTCGTCTGATCTACCCTGCCATTTCCATACGCATTAACACAGCTGCAATTTCCCTGCATGAACCACACGTTATATTCACGTATATAATATTTCTCACGGCAGCTTGGCTAGTGTTACAGGAACGTGAAATATGCGTCCGATGAAGTTGGCTCCAGCAAACCCACCGATTCACCGAGGATCCAAGGTTCACTCAAGTGATAGATCGTGATAAGCTGATTAAGTACCTGGGTTAATTTGATCCAGTTAATTTGATGCGCTACGTGCCACCCACCACAGGCACGTGTGCCATTACAACGACACAAGTTACTATGTAAGCGTTCCCAGTCGTGTGCCAAATTTCACTTGACTGTCCCCAACAGTTCTTTTCACGCGAACAATTTTCCGCAGGTCCCATTCCCCGGTACCGTTCCCAGGTCCCGTTCTCCAGTCCCGTTCCCCGGTCCCGTTACCCGGTCCCGTTCGCCGGTCCCGTTACCCGGGTCCGTTCTCCGGTCCCGTTCCCCTGTTCCGTTCCCTGGTCCCGTTCCCCGGTCCCCGTTCCCTGATTCCGTTCCCCGTTACCGTTCCCTGGTCACGTTCCCCGGTCTCGGTCCCGGTCCCGTTCCTCAGTCCCGTTTCCCGGTCCCGTTCCTCTGTCCCATTCGCCGGTTTCGTTCCCCGGTCCCGTTCTCTAGGTTCCCTTCCCCGGTACTTTCGGTCCCCCATCATGTACGAATCCCCAATCACTTGCCCTTTCCCGATCACCCTTCACTGTATCATCCCCAGTAACTGGTCCCCTTCACATATCCCCTGCACCAACCCCTATCCCGGTTCGTTATGCCGGTCCCCGTTGCCGGTCCAACCTGTAACTTGAACAGCATGGAACCCTCGATGTGTGTTAGAATCTACCATGCTAATATAATTTCTTACAACCAATTATTTTTAATGAAAATAAAACCTTTCAATTAGAGATTCTTTTATCCAGACCCTAATTTTTAACCTCGGCGAAGGTTGCTGCATTTTAATTTAGTAGTTCACTTCCGTTGGTTTCGGCACGGACCAACAGACGCTATGCCCCACCATTTTAAGCGCTTCGGGGGGGGGGGGGGGGGGGGCATAGCCGGATTGCTTACGAACAATTATTTTTAATAAAAAAAACTTTCAATTAGATATTATTTCATCCAGACGCTATTTTTTAACCTCGGCGAAGGTTACTGGATTTTAATTTAGTAGTTCATTCCGTTGGTTTCTGGAGGGGCCAACGGACTCTATATGCTTTTAAGGGTTTCGGGAGGGGCCAACGGCACTATACCCATTCAAATGCTGCGGGGTGGCCATGCGTGGTCCAAGATAAACTTTAGTTGTTATTAAACGCTTTGGCCAATTGCCATTGCATGTATAAAATGGACACCCATATTCTGACACCCTCCACCCCACCATAGCTTATTAGGCATGGTGAACATATCGGTACACGCATATCACCAATTAAGCCCCCCCCCCCGGACATACAAAGTCGTCTGTGTCGTCAGTGCTCACCACAATACGTCCAGCAGCAAAGGACCATGCCAGGAGTCATCTGAGTGCTTCGGGGGGGGGGGGGGCATGGCCGGAATAGCCCCTTCCTGGACCCACCAGTCCCCTCCCCCCCCCAGACATGAATATTAGCCTGCGAAAACAGGTAAATGTTGCTCTTTATTGTAAGAACAGATTTGCAACTTAAATGCGACACACACTTGTAGCCGCGTCTCTTCTGATGCCTAACTATTGCCTGTTTCGGGAGGAGCCAACAAAAACTATGCCCGCACCCTTTTAAGCGCTTCTGGTAGGGGGCAGGGCTAGGCCGGATTGCTTGCAAACAATTATTTTTTATTAAAAAAACTTTCAATTAGAGATTCTTTCATCCAGACCCTATTTTTTAACCTCGGCGAAGGTTACTGGATTTTAATTTAGTAGTTCATTTCCGTTGGTTTCGGGAAGGGTCAACAGACACTATGCCCCAACCCTTTGAAGCGCTTCGGGGGGGGAGGCACGGCCGGATTGTTTTAATTATTTTTAATTTTAAATAACTTTCAATTAGAGATTCTTTCATCCAGACGCTATTTTATAACCTCGGCAAAGGTTGCTGGATATTAATTTATTAGTTCACTTCCGTTGGTTTCGGGAGGGGCCAACGGACACTATGCCCCCACACTTTTTAGCGGTACGGGGTGGCCATGCGTGGTGGCCATTCTTCGGGTCATCATTCTTTAAGCGCTTCGGGGTGGCCATTCTCATGGGTTGTTTTTGGGGAAAAAAGGAAGACATTCCGTCCCCCCCCCCCCCATACATACAAAGTCGGTTACAGTCAGACAACATACCTTCCAGGGCGGCGAGCAGGTGGCGACAGAGCGCTGGTCATCAAACCGTCTCAGACGCTCTCGGTTTGCAGCCGTGGTGTCCACTACGTGGAGCTGGGCGTACTTTCGTTGTCGTCTGTCCCGTATGATGTATTTCGTGGGTTGTTTTTGGGTCTACCGGTTTGTCTACCTGCCTACCTCCCTACTTGCCTACCTGTCTGCATGTCTGCCCGCCTGTATGTATGTATGTCTGTCTATATGTCTGTATGTCTGTCTGTCTGTGTAACAGGCATCCAGTTTGTGCTTGCCTCTCTATCTGCATATCTGTGTATATGTCTATCTGTCTGTCTGCCTGTCTGCCTACCTGTTTGTCTACCTGCCTACCTCCCTACCTGAGTGCCGGAACACTCATGTCACCAATTAAGTTGGAATTCAGTTCATTCCAAGCAGATTAATTGTAAAATTTGAGCCATGAAAAATCCCCCCCCAAAAAAAAAACCGAAATATCACCCAACCCGTGTACCCACCCCACCTGCCTCCCCATCCACCAGAGATATCCTGACATCCCCCCCCCCCCAGTTTATCGGGAATGGCTGAGTGGCACGACTTGGCAAATGCCTGCGGATAGCCGACCTTTGTCCATCCTTGTCTGTGAGCCAAAAATCATGTTTTTCGGCGATTTGGTGACCTTTGACCTGACCCAATGTCACGAAAATGCAATCCGACCTCCTCTGGCACACGGCTGGTAGTTTGCTGAAGGTTTCACTAAGATCATCCATTTCTGTAAGTTCGATTTTGCATGTGGAACGGGTGTCGGGCAGCCAAATGCATGTGGAAAGCTGTAACACATCAACAACACATATGGCTACGCTTCTGGCACACGGCCGATCGCTTGGTGAAGGTTTCACTAAGATCATCCATGTCTGTGAGCCAAAAATCATGTTTTTCGGCGATTCGGTGACCTTTGACCTGCCCCAAGGTCACGAAAGTGCAAACCGCACGCCTATGGCACACGGCTGAACGTTTGGTGAAGGTTTCACTAAGATCGACTGAGCGGTTGCCGATGTAACCCATGTCTGTAAGCCAAAATTCATGTTTTTCGCCGATTTGGTGACCTTTGACCTGACCCAAGGTCATGAAAGTGCAAACCGCACGCCTCTGGCACACGGCCGATCGTTTGGTGAAGGTTTCACTAATATCATCCATATCTGTGAGCCAAAAATCATGTTTTTCAGCGATTTGGTGACCTTTGACCTGACCCAAGGTCACGAAAGTGCAAACCGCACGCCTTTGGCACACGGCCGAACGTTTGGTGAAGGTTTCACCAAGATCGACTGAGCGGTTGCCGAGATAATCTATGTCTGTGAGCCAAAAATCATGTTTTTCGCCGATTTGGTGACCTTTGACCTGACCCAAGACCAGGAAAGTGAAAACCGCACGCCTCTGGCACACGGCCGATCGTTTGGTGAAGGTTTCACTAAGATCATCCATATCTGTGAGCCAAAAATCATGTTTTTCGGCGATTCGGTGACCTTTGACCTGACCCAAGGTCACGAAAGTGCAAACCGTACGCCTATGGCACACGGCCGAACGTTTGGTGAAGGTTTCACTAAGATCGAGTGAGCGGTTGCCGAGATAATCTATGTCTGTGAGCCAAAAATCATGTTTTTCGCCGATTTGGTGACCTTTGACCTGACCCAAGATTAGGAAAGTGAAAACCGCCCGCCTCTGGCACACAGCCGATCGTTTGGTGAAGGTTTCACTAAGATCATCCATGTCTGTGAGCCAAAAATCATGTTTTTCGGCGATTCGGTGACCTTTGACCTGACCCAAGGTCACGAAAGTGCAAACCGCACGCCTATGGCACACGGCCGAACGTTTGGTGAAGGTTTCACTAAGATCGACTGAGCGGTTGCCGATATAATCCATGTATGTGAGCCAAAAATCATGTTTTTCGCCGATTTGATGACCTTTGACCTGACCCAAGGTCATGAAAGTGCAAACCGCACGCCTCTGGCACACGGCCGATCGTCTGGTGAAGGTTTCTCTAAGACCATCCATGTCTGTGAGCCAAAAGTCATGTTTTCGGCGATTTGGTGACCTTTGACCTGACCCAAGGTCACGAAGGTGCAAACCGCACGCCTATGGCATACGGCCGAACGTTTTGTGAAGGTTTCACTAAGATCGACTGAGC
>JAOTOM010004923.1:577500-595609 GCA_034440615.1 Ashinkailepas kermadecensis | reverse complement strand
TAGCTCCGAGGCCTGGGGAGAACTGGTTGAGGACACTGAGGGGAAAAAGAAGATTGGACCACAAGTGATTAAGATAAGTGTTTGTGTATATTTTGTAGATAGCTTGTGGCTTTTAATCTGGGTATAGGTATTATAAGTTAAGTTAGGAATAGTATTTTTTATTTTCTGATAGCTCACTTCGTCTTATGGTGAATATTGTATACATTAGATAACCTTGAAATTGTGGCGTTCACTGTGTAGTTTCGTTCGTAAGATAAGTCTGTTTTTTTATTTTGTAGATAGCTTGTTGCCTTCTTTTCTGTGTGTAGATATTACAAGTTAAATTAGAGAATACAAATTCTTTCTTTGCATAATTTATTTAGTCTTGTGGTGTATAGTTTCGTCGGTAAGTTAAGTCTTTGTTTTTTGTAGAAAGCTTGTTGCCTCCTTTCCTGTGTGTAGATATTATAAGTTACATTAGATAATACTAATTCTTTCTTAACATAATTTATTTAGTCTTGTGGCAGTCTTTTTGGTGTTTAAGTTTAAGATAGAGTTTAAGACTAAACTAGTGAGCTTTGATTACACTAGGTATATCTTCATATACTGGTTTGTTGTTTGTTTGTTTATTGGGTGGTTCACGACGCACGTTTTGCACATTCACGGCTAATGGCGCCGCCACCACCGTTTCGCCGGTGGGCCGCGGGATTGGGAAATGTCCCAGGCGGTGCGAGTGTCGAACCCGGGACCTTCGGTACCCAGAGCACAACACCTTAACCACTCGGCCATCCCCGCCCCTCATATACTGGTGTAATTGTAGAGGTATCTAGGCTTTTTTGGATTATATTAGTATTTAGTTTGGTTTAGTTGGAGTTTGTAGCTGGTGGAAGTTGGGATAACTAAGATTATCTTTGCTTAGTTTAGTTTGTGTAAGCAGGGATATATTTTGTTGTTTATTCAGTGGAAGTGTTACTAGATCAGGAGTTAAAGTACAATAAACTAGATAGCTCTTCACTGCTTGGTTACATAAGTTGCTAGCTAGCTTTACAACTTGGTTAGTAAAGGTTTACCTTAACTAGACTCAGTTAGTAATAACAGTAGCAAAAAAAAAATGCAAGGTGACTGTGGGAAGTGTAAGTGTATGGGAGTCATTGGGAACTTGAGTAGGAAAGTAGATATGTTAGCAAGGGAGGTCGAGTGCCTGAAGTGTTTGGTGGCAGGGCCCATCATAGGAAATGCCAGCCAGGCATGCCAGGTGCAGAAGTCTAGGAGTGATAGGGGTGAAGATAGTTTGGTCCATGATAGTAGAGAGTGGAAAGTAGCTAGACACCAGAGTGCCAGACTAGCTTTCAGGAAAATTGACAAAGGCATTGAAATTAATAATAGATTTGAGGTACTGCAAGAGAGAGATAGTAATGCTGCTAGGGAGGAAGGTAGGAATGACTAGGTAGCTGAAGATAGAGAGGGGGAGGTTTTAGTTATAGGGGACTCAAGAGTGAAGTATATGGATAGCACATTTTGTAGTAGGAACCCCAGCAAACGGACTCATGTTTGCTTCCCAGGGGCCCAGGTAAAGGATGTTGGGGATAGGTTAGAAGGAGTAATGAAGGGTAGTGGAGAGAGTACAATAGTAATTGTGCAGGTTGGTGTAAATGATGTAGGAAGAGCAAAAACAGAGGAAACAATAAAAGAGGGCTTTGATAGGTAGGTTAGCAGGAAGTAGGTAAAAAAGAATGGTAACATCCATCCTCCCTATGGTAAATGGAAGTATAGAGTGGTACTCGAGGGCCATTGGGCTGAATACCAGAGTGGCCAAGATTTGCAAGGAACTTGGGGTGGGGTTCTTGGATTTGTGGGGGTATTTCTGGGGGAGGACTGATATGTTTGCATTAGATGGGTTACATTTGAGCAAGAGAGGAGTTGAATTGCTCAGCAATAGGTATGAGGAGGCTCGCAATAGGAAACAGGGAAACTACGCAGGCCATGGGGGATGTAGCTGATAAACAGCGAAGTCTTGCAAGCAAGGGAAGGAATAGCTGATCATGTTTTTATGCCAATGCCAGAAGTGTTAGGAATAAAATTGGGAAACTGCATGCATATATGTTGTCTGAAAAGCTAGATTTGGTATGCATAACAGAGGCATGGGTTAATGAAATCATTTTTGGAGACAACTTGCAAGAATTTGAATTGACAGGCCACAACATGCATGCTTATCAAAGGAAGGCAAGGATAGGAGGTGGTATACTCTTGTATGTCAGACAAGTAATGAAATGGCATTCCATAGAGGATAGTGTACATAATGAAGGAGTAGAATCCCTGTGGTTAGATATCATTCTGAAGAATAGAACAAAATTTAGGATTGGGGCATTCTATAGACCTCCAGACCAGAATGAAAACATGGACAGGTTGATGCAGGACGAGATAAGTAGGAGAGTGCAGGAGATAACTGTTTTGTTGGGGGATTTCAACATAACAGGATTGGGAAGCAAAACTATAGGTCTAAACAAATCAGGAAGAAGTTTCATGGATTGTTTTGAGGAAAATTTCTTCTTTCAAATGATACATGAACCTACAAGGGAAAATGAAATATTAGATCTTGTGCTTACTAATGAGGAAAATTTTGTACAAAATGTGAACATAGGAGAGACCTTTGGTAATAGTGATCACAACATTATACGCTTCTCATTGTATGTTGGAAGTGTAGGAACCAATAAGACATTGATTGCAAATTTTGCTAAAGGGAATTACAATGAGTTCAGGATCTTCCTGAATGAAATTCATTGGGAAGTCTTCAACTATTTCAAGGTCAGGATAGGTTCATTCCCAATAGGCAATTTAGATTAACCAGGGTTAAGCACCCTTCATGGCTGACCAGGGAAGTAAAGCATTTACTGGAGTCAAAGAAACAGGCATTCAAGAAACTAAAATATGCTAACTCTGAGGTAAACCTCAAATCATATAAAATAGCTAGAAATAAAGTTAGGTGTGTTAGGGCATCTAAAAGACTGGCTGAAATCAAATTAGCTCGAGAATGTTCAGCAGGTAATGCTAAGAGATTCTTTAGCTTCTACAAATTTAAGGCTAAAAAGTGTAGTGTAGGACCACTGGAGGTAGATGGGGAATTAGTGGTTGATGATTGTGATATTGTGGAATCCCTAAGCAAGCAATTCTCATCAGTCTTTACTAAAGATAATTCTGGTAGAATAGAAACAACTGAATCTTATGCCATGACAGGTGATAGGTTGGAGGATCTTACAATAACTACAGAAGCTGTAGAAAAGCAGTTGCAGAATATAAAACCTAATAAAGCTTCTGGACCAGATGATATATATGCTAGGGTCTTAGTAGAGTGTGCTAAAGCTTTAGCAGTTCCCCTAGGTATAATTTTCAGGCGGTCTATGGAATATTCTGAAGTGCCTGAAGATTGGAGAAATGCAAATGTAGTACCAATTTTCAAAAAGGGAAGTATGAAGTGTGTAGGGAACTACAGGCCAGTCAGTTTGACCTCAATAGTTTGCAAGGTACTAGAAAATCTGGTTAAACAGAATGTTCAGATTCATCTTGATAGGCACAACCTTTTAAGGGATACTCAACATGGATTTCGATCTCGAAGGTCTTGTTTAACTAACCTTTTGGAGTTCATGGAGTATGTTACTAAAGAAGTAGACAATCAAAGCAGGATGGATGTTGTGTACTTGGACTTTAGCAAAGCTTTTGATAAAGTTCCACATGGGAGGCTAATTCATCAACTACAGCAACATGGGATTGTTGGAAAAGTTATAGGTTGGATTGAAGCATGGTTGAGGGGAAGGAAACAAAGGGTAATGTTAAATGGATGTAAATCTGATTGGAAGGATGTTCTGAGTGGAGTACCACAGGGCTCTGTTCTAGGGCCACTTCTCTTTATCATCTTTGTGAATAACATTGAGGTAGGGCTGAGGAATAGTGTGTTCAAATTTGCTGATGACATCAAGCTGGTAGGAGTGGCAAACAGTTGTGATCAATCTATAAATATTCAACTAGACTTGGAGGACCTAAAAAGTGGGCTGATCAATGGCAGATGTCTTTCAACTATGACAAGTGTAAGGTTATGCATCTGGGGTCTGGAGGTGAGACTTTCAGATATACAATGGGAGGGAGGGAACTGGATGTTATTGAAGAGGAAAGGGACTTAGGTGTGTTGGTTTCAAAAGACCTTAAAGCAGAAAAACAATGTATCTCAGCTAGGAACAGGGCACTCAGAATGCTGGGACTCATTAATAGAAGTGTGATATATAAGAGCAAGGAAGTCATGAAAAAACTGTACTTAGCATATGTGCGACCCCACTTGGAATATTCTGTACAAGCATGGAGCCCCTACCTAGAAAAAGATATAGATATGTTAGAAAGAGTGCAGCACAAAGCAACTAGACTCATCAGTGGAATAGGTAACTTAGAATATGGAGAAAGGCTTGTGGCATTAGATATGTACTCACTCAAGTATAGGAGATTAAGGGGGGACATGATTGAAATGTACAAAATTGTTAAAGGACTAGATCAGGTCAATTTGAATGGCGCTCTTCAGTTTAGAGTATCACATAGGGGTCATCAATTCAGGTTAGACAAGTTGAGGTGTAGGACAGTTAAGCGACAACAGGTCTTCAGTCAAAGGGTTGTTGATCAGTGGAATGGGCTGCCTGCTGATGTTGTGGGGAGTTCCTCATTGAATGTATTTAAAAGTAGGGTGGACAATTTTTTAGACAGGAAAATCTTGTTTTTGAGTTCTAATTTGTGATGGATGGGGTGAGATTTATGTTAAGTAAGTGTGCACGGCACAGACCCCTTTAAGCAGGCATGGATGCAGTTTGAAAATTATTGATAAGGCATTCAATCCACATGTGTTAAGAGGGATCAGGGGAATAGGGCTGGATAGCTAGGGTAGATAGGCATTGATAGGTGTGTGGGATATTGGTGGACTGGTTTCTTCAGGATGTGGGATGGTTGGGGTGGGTCTTTTTACCAGGCTTATGGTATCTTCCATTTACAGACTTAACTGGATGGGCCCTTGGGTCTCTTATTAAGTCTAAACGCTTTATAACTTTATATAGGGTGTACCTAGCAGTGGATTCAGCACCTTCCTTCGGGATGTGATACTGATGAGATTGGCTATGGTAGCACAATGGGTATTATTGGAGGAGTTTGTAATTGTTGAGTGTGTTATGCAATAGCAAGTGAATGGTGCTAGATAGGCTGGGATATATAGCTCCCTAGGAACTTGAGATAAGGGATTGATTGGGGTGAGAGTATGTACATTTCTAGTATCTTTTCTAGATAGGCTTAACCCAGATGGGCCCCTGTGGCTCTTATTAAGCCTTAACACTTTATGACTTTATGACTTTAAAACGGCGGAGTCAGGGGAAAACGGCGGAGTCAGGCGAAAACGACGGAGTCAGGCGAAACGACGAGTCAGGCGAAACGACGGAGTCAGGCGAAACGACGGAGTCAGGCGAAAACGACGGAGTCAGGCGAAAACGACGGAGTCAGGCGAAACGACGGAGTCAGGCGAAAACGACGGAGTCAGGCGAAAACGACGGAGTCAGGCGAAAACGACGGAGTCAGGCGAAAACGACGGAGTCAGGCGAAAACGACGGAGTCAGGCGAAAACGACGGAGTCAGGCGAAAACGACGGAGTCAGGCGAAAACGACTGGGTCAGGGTAAAAAAACGGAGGAGTCTGTGGAGAAACGGAGGAGTCTGGAGAAACGGAGGAGTCTGTGAAGAAACGGAGGAGTCTGTGGAGAAACGGAGGAGTCTGTGGAGAAACGGAGGAGTCTGTGGAGAAACGGAGGAGTCTGTGGAGAAACGGAGGAGTCTGTGGAGAAACGGAGGAGTCTGTGGAGAAACGGAGGAGTCTGTGGAGAAACGGAGGAGTCTGTGGAGAAACGGAGGAGTCTGTGGAGAAACGGAGGAGTCTGTGGAGAAACGGAGGAGTCTGTGGAGAAACGGAGGAGTCTGTGGAGAAACGGAGGAGTCTGTGGGGGAAACGGAGGAGTCTGTGGAGAAACGGAGGAGTCTGTGGAGAAACGGAGGAGTCTGTGGGAGAAACGGAGGAGTCTATGGAGAAACGGAGGAGTCTGTGGATAAACGGAGGAGTCTGTGGATAAACGGAGGAGTCTGTGGATAAACGGAGGAGTCTGTGGATAAACGGAGGAGTCTGTGGATAAACGGAGGAGTCTGTGGATAAACGGAGGAGTCTGTGGATAAACGGAGGAGTCTGTGGATAAACGGAGGAGTCTGTGGATAAACGGAGGAGTCTGTGGATAAACGGAGGAGTCTGTGGATAAACGGAGGAGTCTGTGGATAAACGGAGGAGTCTGTGGAGTAACGGAAGTCTGTGGAGAAACGGAGAAGTCTGTGGAGAAACGGAGGAGTCTGTGGAGAAACGGAGGAGTTTGTGGAGAAACGGAGGAGTCTGTGGAGAAACGGAGGGAGTCTGTGGAGAAACGGAGGGAGTCTGTGGAGAAACGGAGGAGTCTGTGGAGAAACGGAGGAGTCTGTGGAGAAACGGAGGAGTCTGTGGAGAAACTAAGGGAGTCTGTGGAGAAACGGAGGAGTCTGTGGAGAAACGGAGGAGTCTGTGGAGAAACGGAGGAGTCTGTGGAGAAACGGAGGGAGTCTGTGGAGAAACGGAGGAGTCTGTGGAGAAACGGAGGAGTCTGTGGAGAAACGGAGGAGTCTGTGGAGAAATGGAGGAGTCTGTGGAGAAACGGAGGAGTCTGTGGAGAAACGGAGTCTGGGGAGAAACGGAGGAGTCTGGGGAGGGAACGGAGGAGTCTGGGGGAGAAACGGAGGAGTCTGGGGAGAAACGGAGGAGTCTGGGGGAGAAACGGAGGAGGTCTGGGGAGGAAACAGAGGGAGTCTGGGGAGGAAACGGAGGAGTCTGGGGAGAAAGGAGGAGTCTGGGGAGAAAAAGGAGGAGTCTGGGGAGAAACGGATGAGTCTGGGGAGAAACGATAAGGGGAGAAGAAACGGAGGAGTCTGAGGAAAAACGGAGGAATCCGGGATCAGAGGAGTCTTAGTTCCGTGGAGGAACAAGGGAGTCCGAGGAGAAAGAATGATCTTTGACATGGACAAGGGAGTCTGGGAAGGAGCTGAACAGTGGCAGGGAATGAAGGATTTCGAGGAGGAGCACAATAGTCTTGGGTGGAACCAAGGCGTCTGGAGACGAACGGAAGATTCTGAATGGGAACGGAAGATTTTGGAGTGGAACGGAAGAGTCTGGAAAGAAACGTAAATTTGGAGAGGAACGCAGGCATCTGGGAAAGAACTGGGGAGTATGGAGATACACGGAGGAATCTGGAAAGTAATGCGGAGTCTGAAGGAGCCTCGGGGGGGGACGGGGAGGCCGCAGAGGAACGGGTGATTCTGGGGAGGAACGAGGGAGTCCGCAGAAGAACAGAGGATTCCGAGGAATAATTCCTTTAATTCCAGAGGTGCGCACGAAAACCCGTACCAGAATTATCAGGACGTCGGTCTCAATGTGCTCATACCTTGGCCACTACGTCGGAAGACTAGTAGCATGGATGGAGCGATCCGTTCCATGCCACCAGCTACAATAATTGCCTGCCGCTCGATTAGTTGAGGGGTGGGCAGTTCACCTTCTGCTTGAAGGTGACCGGCGCGGACATGCCTGTGGTTAGCGTGGCCACCGTCCGCTGGCTATGTGGACCTACGTCTGGGGATGGCAGTGTGCCACCAGTCTGCACCAGAGACAGACCAACATGACGTCAGACAACACCAGAGACAGACCAACATGACGTCAGACAACACCAGAGACAGACCAGCATAACGTCAGATTACACCAGAGACAGACCAACATGACGTCAGATTACACCAGAGACAGACCAACAACATAACGTCAGACTGCACCAGAGACAGACCCGCGTAACAGACTACACCAGAAGCAGACCAACATAACGTCAGACTACACCAGAGTCAGACCAGCATAACTTCAGACTACACCATAGGCAGACCAACATAACGTCAGACTACACCAGAGTCAGGCCCACCTAACGTCAGACTACCCCAGAGACAGACCCACCTAACGTCAGACTACCCCAGAGACAGACCCACCTAACGTCAGACTACCCCAGAGACAGACCCACCTAACGTCAGACTACCCCAGTGACAGACCCACCTTACATCAGACTACCCCAGAGGCAGACCCACCTAACGTCAGACTACCCCAGAGACAGACCCACCTAACGTCAGACTACCCAGAGACAGACCCACCTAACGTCAGACTACCCCAGAGGCAGACCCACCTAACGTCAGACTACCCCAGAGACAGACCCACCTAACGTCAGACTACCCCAGAGACAGACCCACCTAACGTCAGACTACCCCAGAGACAGACCCACCTAACGTCAGACTACCCCAGAGACAGACCCACCTAACGTCAGACTACCCCAGAGACAGACCCACCTAACGTCAGACTACCCCAGTGACAGACCCACCTTACATCAGACTACCCCAGAGGCAGACCCACCTAACGTCAGACTACCCCAGAGACAGACCCACCTAACGTCAGACTACCCCAGAGACAGACCCACCTAACGTCAGACTACCCCAGAGGCAGACCCACCTAACGTCAGACTACCCCAGAGACAGACCCACCTAACGTCAGACTACCCCAGAGACAGACCCACCTAACGTCAGACTACCCCAGAGACAGACCCACCTAACGTCAGACTACCCCAGAGACAGACCCACCTAACGTCAGACTACCCCAGAGACAGACCCACCTAACGTCAGACTACCCCAGAGACAGACCCACCTAACGTCAGACTACCCCAGTGACAGACCCACCTTACATCAGACTACCCCAGAGGCAGACCCACCCTAACGTCAGACTACCCCAGAGACAGACCCACCTAACGTCAGACTACCCCAGAGACAGACCCACCTAACGTCAGACTACCCCAGAGGCAGACCCACCTAACGTCAGACTACCCCAGAGACAGACCCACCTAACGTCAGACTACCCCAGAGACAGACCCACCTAACGTCAGACTACCCCAGAGACAGACCCACCTAACGTCAGACTACCCCAGAGACAGACCCACCTAACGTCAGACTACCCCAGAGACAGACCCACCTAACGTCAGACTACCCCAGAGACAGACCCACCTAACGTCAGACTACCCCAGAGACAGACCCACCTAACGTCAGACTACCCCAGAGACAGACCCACCTAACGTCAGACTACCCCAGAGACAGACCCACCTAACGTCAGACTACCCCAGAGACAGACCCACCTAACGTCAGACTACCCCAGTGACAGACCCACCTTACATCAGACTACCCCAGAGGCAGACCCACCTAACGTCAGACTACCCCAGAGACAGACCCACCTAACGTCAGACTACCCCAGAGGCAGACCCACCTAACGTCAGACTACCCCAGAGACAGACCCACCTAACGTCAGACTACCCCAGAGACAGACCCACCTAACGTCAGACTACACCAGAGGCAGACCCGCGCAGCGTCAGACTGCAGTAGTGATTCAGGTGGTAATAGCTGGGAGCGACCCAACCCTCCGGCACAGTCAACCGGTTCAGAATTCCATCCCGGCTGCCTGCCTTGGCCGCCGTGCTGTGGGCCGGCAGGTTCCGAACCCATACACATAACCACCGGGCTGTGTTGGAGAAAGTGGGATAATATGCATTTTAGCGCTGAAAAATATACGTTCCTAACAATAGCACACCTGGTTTGTTATCTACCTGTTCAGCAACGACGTCATGATCTAAAAAGGACCATATCCACTTACGTTTTGCACAAGGGCGTCGCCACCGGGGGTCAGGGGGGCAGTCGCCCCTGCCGTGAGACTGGGGGCGCCGCCCCTGAAATTTGAGGAGGCCCCTATCCGGAAATGCACAGGAAAAAGTGAGCAAGGAGGCCGACGAGACATGAGAGGAGGCCTCCAAGAAGTGAGAAGAGGCCCCTAATTTGAAGACGGAGGCACCTAGGAGAGGGATAGGAGGCCCCAGAAATCAAGGGAATGCCAACAATTGGCACGGAGGCCCCCAGGAATGCAAAGGAGGCCTCCAGGATTGCAAAGGAGGCCCTCAGGATTGCGAAGGAGGCCAACATGATTGCATACCGGTGAGGCCCAGCTACATCTGCAGACTGTGTGAAGGTGATCTCTCTGGCCGGTCGAACTCGACCAGCGGTGGCTGCACCGAACCAGGCACGGGCTCTGTCAACTCAGCGTCATCCTTTTGTTCTCTGTAGGCTGCATACATCCATGGGCCAATCCTCCCACAGGGACTGTAGTCAGGGCCGACCTCGGCCCGTTTGGCTGACCCTAAAGGCTGCACTCGTTCAGGGACAGCACCATCTACCTTGGACGTTTTCTCTAGATACTTCTGGTTCACTGGTTCGTCCGTGGTCCTTGGTAGGTTCCATGCTGTGTTCGGGTCGGCTGGCAAAAGCTTCTGTGCATGCGCAACCGGGTCTTACCGGAGGTCCTGATTTCTGATCCATAATTGACTGGGCTCGTCTGCTTCCCTGACCGAAAGTACGGTTTCCACGGCAAGAACTTTGACGACGTGCCAGAGGTGCACAGTTGTCATAATAATACACGGGATCCCCAATTTTGACATTTCGCGGCTTGGCTTTGCGGTCCGCGTACTCACGGTTACGTTCATGGCTCTCCACAATGTGAGTCTTCCATGGCTGTACGCTTCATATAAATTTGACAACATTTTGGGACATAGTCTTCACCCCCATGTCTTCATTTGAGCTGGAGCAAATTGTCCAGGGAGAATGGGGTCTCTGCCGTACAGTGTGAAGAATGGCGAGATGGTTCCAGAGCTTCCAATGTTAGCGGTCCGATAGGCGGCAAGTAGCAGGAATTTTTGTGTCCCAATCATCCTGATTTTGTTGATTGTTTTGCCAATATGTCGTTTGGCACCTATGGTACCTTTCGCATCTTCCATTACTTTGCTTAGCCCATGCTGGTGGTGATATGGCGAATATTCAAACAAGTTTCCAGCTCGTCTACAACGGCATTTCTGAATTATGTTCCTAAGTCCGAAAGTATCGCGTGGCGCATGAGTGGCGTGGGATGATTTCTTCCATAAGGATTTTCGCGACAGTATGGGCATCCTTTCGCTTAGTGCAGAAACTTTCCGGCCAAGAAGAAAACAAGTCGATGATCGTGATGACGCAACGGTTACCTTGTTGTGTTTCTGGGTATGGTCCCTAAAGTGTCAATCGCAATCATTTCAAAGGATGGTAGAGGTACTGGCATCTCCTGCATCGGAGCTGGGGCTGCTGACCGTCACATGCAAGGCACGCAAGCTTTGAGAGTGAAGCCACTGTCTCTCCATTCCGTTCAATAATACCTGAATTTAAGCTTTTCGTATGTTTGGTAGGTCCCATGTGTCCTGCAAAGAAACCATCGTGCATCTCCTTCAATACTTCCTGTCTCAGGGATTTTGGCGCGCGTAGTTGTAAGCCTGAAGTGGTCCGCGAGGTCCGTCGCCAATTTGCGAGATCCAGTTTGTCCAATTCCGTTCGTAACGCAAAACGATGTCTCGATAATCTGAGTGATTTTTGTCATTCATGATTTTCCGAATAGTAGCTATTTCCTCATCGGCACTCTGCAATTCCACTTCTGTTCTCCCATTTCACTAGTACTTCCTTAAATTTTACCTCTCTGCTCAGGTCTTCCTCTGGTTTCCTGAATTCAGTGTGACGGAGATCACCCATAGGTACATGGTCTGAATCTATGACGTTCACGTCCTGGTCAGTTTCGTGCATTCGACTGAGGTGGTCAGCCACGACATTTTTGCTTCCTTTAATGTATATGATTTCGCAGTCGTGCTCTGAAAGCATGATCGCCCATCTCTGCAACATGGGATTTTTCATTTCGGACAGGTTCAAAAAGTAAGTGGAAGGTGATCGGTCAGAATGGTGAATTTCGATCCAAGCAAATATTGGCGTAATTTTTGCACACTCCACACGCAGGCATAAGCTTCTTTCTGCACCACGGGCCACTTCCGTTGTATCTCATTCAACTGTTTCGACAGGTACTGTACCACTCTTTCACCTTCTCCGTGTTCCTGCACTAACACGGCTCCAACTGCTTCCTGGGAGGCATCCGTGTATATATTGTACTCTTTCGTGATGTCGGGATATGCCAGCACGGGTGCGGTAGCTAATTTCTGTTTCAGTGTTTCAAAGCAATCTCACACTCGTCTGTCCAATCAAATCGGGCATGTTTCTTCGTGAGGTTTATAAGTGGCGTGGAGATTTTGCTGAAGCTGGGAATGAAGCGACGGTAGTATGAACACATACCGATAAATGAGCGGACTCCCTTGACATTGGTCGGGGCTGCCATATGTTGAATCGCTTCCACTTTCTCGGGGTTTGGCTGATGCCAGAGGCTGACACTAGGTGTCCCAAGTACTGTACTCTTTCCTTCAAGAAGTCACATTTCGACAGTTTTAGTTTCAATTTCGCTTTTCGCAGTCTGCGAAAACTTCTTCCAGATGGGCCAAATGTTCGTCAAATGTTTTGGAGTAGACGATTATATCATCGATGTAGGCGGTTGCAAACTGATTTTGAATTCCAGACAGCACTTTGTTCATCAATTCTGCGAACTTGGAGGGTGCATTGCAAATTCCGAATGGCATTTTGCGAAAGTTCCAAAGTCCCATAAAGCATGTGAAGGCTGTTTTGGGAATACTCTCCTCGGACATCGGGATCTGCCAATATCCAGCTTTCAGGTCCAAAGACGAAAAGAAGTTCGCACCTCCCAGAGAGGCAAGAATGTCCTCAATTAGCGGGAGTGGGTAGCTATTTTTTTGGTCACCTTGTTTAGTTTTCTGAAGTCAATCGCGAATCTGTTACCTCCATCCTTCTTGCGAACGATCACGATCGGGGCGGCCCAAGGACTGTCTGAGTCCTCAATGATACCAGCGTCTAACATCACTTTAATTTGTTCCTCTACGTATTTTCGCTGAGAGAATGGGGTTTTGTAAGGAGCTTGTCGGATCGGCGGGTTGTCTCCAGTGTCAATGTCCATTTTGATGACATCAGTCGTTCCAAGATCTGCGTCAGTCTCGGCAAATAAGTCAGTGTTAGCACGTAACAGTTGTTCGAGTCTGTCTTTGTCTGCACCAGTCAGGTGAGCCAGCTTGGCTTGATCAAGCGGGTCAGAGGGAGCGGTTGGCGGTGTCAGTTCAATGTCCTGTGTCATGTCAATCAGGTTTTCCAAGTCAGAATCGTCAATAGTCTCAGCGAATGCAATCACCTGCTCTGGGTGCAAGGAGAAATCACGAGTTGTAGTGTTGACAATTCGCACTGGTACGCGTTTGTGTTGGTCAGGCTTCGCTATTATTTCGGCTATGAACAAGCCAGGTTCCTCAGAGATCAGCGGCATGTTATCCAACGAGTGTACATGACAGTTTTGATCGACTAGTTGGACACGGTTGATGAAGGCTGGGCATTCCACGACAGTGTTGGCGGGAATGTGAACTCTTTCCTTGACTCGTACGAGTGAGCTCGTTGGTTCACTGTTCTGTTTTTTGTGGTCTGAGAGGAATCATGTTTCCATCGATGCAGAGGGCTTTCTTTTCAAAGTCTAGCTTCGCTCCAAACTTCGTCAAAAAATCATTCCCCCAACATGCACTCCTGTTTTAGGTCCTCCACAATTTGAAATTCGAAAGATTTTCGGAATTTGCTCATCTCCACCATGAAGGTTCCAACTCCAATGTTTTTCAGGCGATGGCCACTGGCGGATATCAGTGGTATGCAATCTCGTGGGTCCTGTGAGAAATTTATAATATTTTTCTCCGCGATTTTATCAAAGAATTTTTTCGAAATCAACGATATATCGGCTCCCGTGTCCACTAGAGAATAGGCTTTCTGGTCGCCGATGTGAAGCCATGCCATGGGCGTGTTTGCCTTGATGTGGACTTGTTGGACGCGTGCCAACCTTTGTTTACGTTTTTCGGGGTCTCGTTTTTTCCTGATATTCTTCCTCATTTTTCTCGGTATTTCCTCTGTCTGAATTTGCTCAGCTCCATCACGGTGGTCAGTCGCGACAGAGCTCATTAGTTTTCCGCCTGGCTAATTGGCTGAGAGCGGCATCGCCTTCCAATGTGACCAATTTTGGCACACCTGACACAGATGGGTCTACCATCGGGAGTCCAGCGGTAAGCTGGGTGCTGGTCGGTGTTGGGTGGTGCTCTCCATACTCTGGGGCCCGTAGAAGGTCGTGGCTGCTGTGGTCCATAGTGTGGTCCTGACTGAGGTGGTCCATAATGCGGTCCTGGCTGAGGTGGTCCATAGCGTGGTCCTGACTGAGGTGGTCCATAGTGCGGTCCTGAAGGGAAGTTTCGTGGCGGACGTGGGTAACGTGGGTAGGTGGGATGGAACACCCGTGGTCCAGGCTGGGGTTGGTTCTCCCTGGGTGGTTTCTGAGTTTCTGGCTTGGTTGCCGCTAATTTTTCCACCGATTGGCCTATTGCCATAATAAGTTTTTCCAATTTCTCCACCTTGTCCTCTCCTGTGTCTGGCTGATTTGAGTCGACTTCCATCGGCTCCTGCCTTTGTACGCCTCTGCATACCTCGATTACTCTGTCAACCTTCTGTTCCTTTACTGCAAACTGGATGGCTTCCTCCAGGGTCCGGAAGTTCTGTCTGTACAGCTTGTTTGCCAATGAGCTACTTTGGACACCTTTGTTGAAAATATCAATGAGAGTTTCCTGAACCGTGGGATTTTCGACATCTGAGTAAGCTTCCCGTGCCAGTGCGATTAATTTCTCCCCGTAGTTCTGTACCAGTTCATTGCGAATCTGACGTAGTTTTCGCAAACCCTCCTGAGCGCATTTGTTGTCCGAAAGGTCCGAATACCTTTCCCGCATGACGTGCTTGATTTGTGTCCACGTCATAAGTGGTTGTTCCGCGAATACGCGCTGCATGAACTCGGCTGCAGGTCCAGTGAGAGTTTTGATGCAAATAATCTGCATCTGTTCGTCATCCATGCTGAAGTTAATTTGGTCAAGATGCCTTAGCCATTCAATTAATTTATTATGACCTTCTCCAGAAAAAGGCTTAATATTCTGCGTCATCCCATGTGCGCGCATCTCTAAGCGAATTTTGTTGAAGCACTCCGCCAATCTATCAGTAGAAATCTCAGTCATATTTAATTACGTTACGTTACTCTATATTTTTCAAAATTATTTGCTCGCTTTGTGGAGATTTTTTATGTTTCAAATTTGGCTCGATGTTCACACAATAGTTCCCACACACAGTATTCAGAATACGGTAGGTACACAGCACAATTATGCAATTCTTAAAACCGTTTTAGGTGGTCAAAATCCAAAAATAGTATTTTTAAAAGGATGATGGATTTTGCTCGGACTTACGTAAATGAAGCGGAAGACGTTCTCTTGCTCGTCCGTGCTGAAACGGCGTGATTGAAGGTCCAGTTGGTGTTGGTCTGGTTGGGCTTGCAGAAGGTCGAAGAAAAAAAAAGTTTCGCAAAAAGTTTTGCAAAAAAAATTTCGCAAAAAGTTTTGCAAAAAGGTTTCGCAAAAAGTTTCGCAAAAAATGTTCGCAAAAAATGTTTGCAAAAAAATGTCTTGCCAAAAATCCGGGTTATCGCGGCATCACTTGTAGGAAAGTCCTTATTGGCACGTGATAGTCTAGCGACCTCTTGTTCGCGATAACTCCAGTTACAAAAGTACCAGCACCTTTTGCTGCCCTGTATTGCACTGCAGCACTCCACGATCACACGAGAACTCCAGACACCGTACAGTACGTTCTCCTCGGAAGGTAAGCCGTGATACTGCCTTTCCTATGAATTTATAAGCTGAATTTAGTTGGGAAGCGCGCACGCGGAGCAGCGGTCCGACCTGTAAGAGTATTCAAGCTGAACTGGACTTGGGGGCGCACGAGCACTAGCGGCCGGAAGGCCCCCGCTCACGGATTGGTCAAGGGCCGCAGAAGCACACCATGACCTTACATCCATGTCGACGGCCTTCTAGAAGGGGAAATAGTCTATTTCTAGTGGCGGTGACAATGCGTTACGTTTACGGTACACTTTTACAATCGCAAGGCTTACGGGATTATATCAATTACGGTTACGGGACAGCCAAACGTATAACTTTATGTGAACACAGTTACATCTAGCATTAACGACGGCGGCGGTACGCGCCGGTCGTTTAGAGGTCACGGGGCTGGCGCCTCGCTGGCGGGGTGTTAGCCCGGAAAGAGGGAGGGGAAGGTACAATGTCCAACGAACGGCGACCTCGCTGGGGCGGTGGCAGCTGACGTAGGCAACAGACAGGCGACGCCGGTCTCGGAGCCGGGTATTTGTCGCGCCATGACGAAGGGGCATTGCTGAATTATATGGGATCAAGACGCTCAAAAACTAACTCTCTTACACCTCCTCCAACGTCAATAAAATTGAGTATGCATCCGGGGCTCTGATTTCTACTTTTGAATTCATAGGGTGATAGGTCATATAGGTCGGATGGGCGAACAGGCCACAAATGTGATCTGGTAATGGAACATCAATGTCACGCTATAATCCCCAGGATTAAATTAAGTGCAATTTATGATGCAGCATATGAAGCTCCATGTACTTCGCATTATCACATGTTTGGGATAGGTGGGTGGGGCAGTGAGGGCGTTTTAGGTCGTTTTTTTCCATTCAACGTCATGGGCGTACTGCTAAGGTTAACTCATTTTTGGAGCGGTACGACCTCTCCACGTCCCCCACTGTGGCGACACACATGCCCTCCCCACGTCCCCCCACTGTGGTGACGCCTATGCCCTTCTCACGTCCCCCACTGTGGCGACACCCATGCCCTCCCCACGTTCCCAACTGTGGCGACACCCATGCCCTCCCCACGTCCCCCACTGTGGCGACACCCATGCCCTCGCCACGTTCCCAACTGTGGCGACACCCATGTCCTCCCTACGTTCCCAACTATGGCGACACCCATGCCCTCCCCACGTTCCCAACTGTGACGACACCCATGCCCTCCCTACGTTCCCAACTGTGGCGACACCCATGCCCTCCCTACGTTCCAAACTGTGGCGACACCCATGCCCTCCCCACGTTCCCAACTGTGGCGACACCCATGCCCTCCCTACGTTCCCAACTGTGGCGACACCCATGCCCTCCCCACGTTCCCAACAGTGGCGACACCTATGCCCTGTGCACGTCCCCCACTGTGGCGATGCTTATGCACAAGCAGCTTTATGGAAATTAATTTGCCCTGATCAGATCAGTGCATGATCTCATAACCTGTCATTGATGTTCTGGCCCCTCAAAGTGTCCAATTATAATGCATAGTTTATTCTCACTGACACCTACACAATCAAATACCAAACTAGCGCCGAAAGCATTCAATTCGCAGTTCGGACTCTATAAAAAGTTTAGAGATCAAATATCACAACAGATCTGACACCAAATAGGAGATTTTGAATGCGATCCGGAGCATGCTCGATATCGGAATCATTCAAAATCGTAGATGGGATTTAGAGTGACTATGTCACGATAAATCTCTATCGGAGATTTAATACATGGCGGTCGGTTCTCTAAAGTTGTCGAGAAATGTTTGTCTGTCTGTCTGTGTGTCTGTGTGTCTGTGTGTCTGTGTGTATGTGCCGCTTCGACGCATGCTGTGCGAAAACGGCCGGGCGGATTTCGCTCAAATTTTCACACGTGATTCGCCGGTACGGGGGACAGATTATGGCGGTGGTAGTGATAACGCTGCAAGAAATCGGAAGCTTCTTGTCACCTACTCAGCCCCACATCTCATGGTGTTCCCTACCACATCAGTCAATATCAATTATGTGGTTAAAGCTGATGGAGCTGGATGAACAGATGTGGCTGCGCCTCCCACTTCATCAAAATTAAAGACAGTTAATCTGGTGACCGTCACGTGTTGCCGTAGGGTTATGATGGAGTTCAGTATTGAACTCATGCAGTGCGAAACTCCCGAAGTCCGAAAGCCCTGAAACCATCAGTATATCTATCTCGGCCTAAAACCCGAAAAAAACTCAAAAGCTGTAAAAGATCATCCGAGGTCCAGCTAGGCCTTTAATCCACCTTTAATCACTTTGGA
>JAOTOM010004923.1:377500-572500 GCA_034440615.1 Ashinkailepas kermadecensis | reverse complement strand
AACTCAGCACCTCCTGGTATATTGAAGGTCGTATATTTTCTTTACACGCAATGTATGAAACCCAGGAGCATCTAAGAGCCATTCTTCGTTGTATTAGTAATATGAGTAATTAAATTCCAATTTATGGTCATCTAAACAGGGGCGATTTTCAAAGGTAACCGAGGAAAAATAGTTTTCCAAAATTTCATGATTCTGGAACTTCATTTTGGATGCACTTTTGTCATATATCTTGATCAGACAGTGGTGAAAATGATTCCGTCTTTAGGACGAATCCGTTCAGATTGGATGCGTGTCCTTAAATGCGCAACACGTCTTATTAAATATGATTGATTATTCGATGAGTTCAGTTTACCTCTCATGGTAGATATAACAACTAGCACCATGCTATGGTAGATTTCGACGGAGCTATTTTTAAACCATTGATATATTACGTACTTCTTTTAAACCTCAAGCTTTCCTTTTTGTGTATGCATAGTGATGCTAAGCAAAAAATATTTTGAGTGAAGCACTAGTCTGCATTATGAACTGAACGGAAATATACTAGGTCGCCTGGAATTAACCCTCATTGACAGGTGACATGATCACGTGTGACTTACTTACACAGGCCTGAGCTTTAGCCCCACGACCGGTGGGAAAGCAGAACCAACACGGATTCGTCAATAGGCAGTGACCACTTGTCTGCTGCAACCAGTTGGCTAAGCCCAGTATGAGCCCAATGGCGTGAAAATGTGAGCAAATCAACCGGAACACCCTCTTCGAGGCAGGGTGGGTTGAGTAACTTGTTTGTTCACATTTGAGAGTTTTGCGAATCTGACGCGTAAGCGACAAAGCTAGCACGGACCACGTTATTTAGCGGGTGCCGACGCACCGCAAGATCACTGCCGGGGGGGGGAGGCAGGGATGAGAGTGTGCTTTGAGGTGTGCCGGATCATGGAGGTCGTTTGCGCTGCCTTTAAGCGAGTGGATTTTCAAGGAAGTTCTCAGGCAAGTGTACATTTACGTTAAAGGAGCTTTACGTTAAAGTGTATGTGACGTTAAGTCCCGAAGGCGGGTGGGGGGGGGGGGTGAAGCTCCTCTCAAATGTTTCAGATGGTTTTGATAAAACTTACTTTACGCTCCTCCACCGAAATATAATTTGTATTTGGTGCAGAGAAGGGTTGGAAAGAAGGATGGTTTTGCTAGAGCGCCATTAGCCCACTCTTGTCGAAGAGCACCGAGGGATATTTACCGTGCGGGCAAGCAGGAAATTGCTCACACCTCTTAACACGCGCACTGGAGGGGGGGGGGCGAAATCCGCCCACCCTTCCGGTTCTTCGTACATAACTCCAGATTTTACCGGCAGATATACGCCATGTTTTTGCGTACCCGCTTAGAAATGACCGGCACGTCATTTAAAGCAAGAAAAATGGAAATCGGCCAAAAAATCGAGTTAGGGGCCATTAAAGTAAAAAAAATCGTAGCGCCAGCCACAAAAATCGACGCTGATGCGCTTGCCGTATATCCGCAAAAGGAAAGTGTTCTTGGCACCACTAGCGACTTGCTTGATGCATATTGATATGCTATATAGTTTCAAGGTCATGTTAGGTCACCGAGGTCAAGTCAGGTCAAGTTCATGACGGGTTAATGGAACCAAACTGGGTCAACTGGAATGTTGTCATAAATACACTACTGTTTGTCATTTGTACCGTTTGTCATTGCGTTTCCATACTTTATTCATGTACTTCACTCCCTTCTTCACGAAGCCGATTGCTCCGAGCTGCCCGACGGAGCAATCGGGCGGTCGGCCCGGTTCCAGTAACTGGAACAGGTTACTGACCTGATAAAGTGCTGCTATATAGGTGACCTGAGGTCAAATGTCGGGTCTAGCATCTGCATTGCATCATTAGTAATGTCCAAAACATCACTGATGCCAATTTTGGAGCATTTAAACACAATCACAGCGATTCATAACAATGACAAGCCAAGCCACGCAAAAGAAGAAAATTTTGACAAATGTGACCGCATTTGACCTCGAAGATATTAACCTAAGGTCATAACATTCGCACACAATAGAGTCCACTACCGTACCCATCCACCCTGCGAATTTCGTTCCTCCAGCTTTAATAGGAGCCGAGATCTTAGGGTGGGGGGGGGGCGGAATCCGCCCCCCCCCCTCTAGTGCGCGTAATTTTCAGAGGCCCTCCAGGGCGCGTGTTAACACACCAGCTGCCATCACACCACCCATGTCCGATGTCGGTCACCACCTCACAACCGATGCTCTCATCTCTTCATTCAGCTCCACGTTTTCCACATATCTTATACTGCCTCCCCGTCTGGGGCGGAGCTGCCCTATGCCACTTTGGAAGAGTGCAGAAGGCGATAAACTTCTGGCCAGGATCGTCTCTGCTCGCCGTCGCGATCACATCTCGCCGACAGTAACGGCGCTGGGCTGGCGTAGTGTGCGTAACCTCATCACCCACCGCGATATCATCGCACTGTTTAGAGTCCTCAACAATCCGCGGGCCCCTGAGGCGATCGGGTTTCCGTTGAGGCGGCGTTCGGACGTCTCCCGGCGCTCCACCCGTCCGACGATGGCTGGGACGCTGGAGCCACCGCCTTTCCGCCTCTGCAGCATGTCACGCACAGCTTTCCCATTCCAGGCACCCTCGTCCTGGAACGTACTGCCGCCGGCTGCCACCGCTTTTCAGACACGAAGCGAGTTCGTTGCCGTACTTAAGCAACGTCTCTTAAACTGACTGGGGCGTCCCCGGTGTTTTATTTTCGTGCTGATCTCCTACTGCGTTGGTGTACGCACCTTTTGAAGTAATTTTTATTTTCGATTGTAATTACTGAAATCGCATATTAATCCATTTTTATAGAACTTGCTTGTTATAAGTACAAATATAATTACAGTAGAAACAAACATCGTTTTTCTACAGTTATAAAATTGTAGGTTATAATGTTGGTCCCATACTAATAAGACCTTTGCGAGTTGGCGTTCATGCCATACCAATAGCTACTGCTATTGGTTGCTATTGGCGTTGCTATGTCATGACCCGAGGCCGGTCATGGTATAGCATTGACCACGACGGAGACCAGCCTGGTGGACCCGAGGCCGGACGAACTGGCGTGTCCATCCACCTGATTCAAATGTCACCTGATGCAGAAACTGGGAAGCTTCGTGAATATGCTGTATTTTCTCGAAGCTTACCGGTTTTCCAGGTGGGGCCGTACCCCATAAGAAAATATAAGGTGTGATCCGGACCCTAGGAGCCCCAGCCGTGGTGGCGCCCATGTCTTGTTGCATTAACAAGATATGTGACCTTATACTGGTATTAATTCTAAGCATTTAAAATCAGAGTAGCTTGGATAGGGGGACCAACACTAAAACATAAGCTGGTTAGATCAGCCCTCGAAAATCCTCAGTGTGCCTTGGGTACCAAGATATGCCATACTTGCAAAAGTGTTTGGAGGAAAAATGCACTATAAAAAAAAATGTTGTTTGCTAAATTGCAGGTAAAACTTGCCCGGGTGAATTTTATATGGGAGAAACTGAAAGGCCAGTATTGGGAACGATTCAATGGACATCTGAATGACGCATGGTTAAGATGAGCCTGTCACCGCTAGGGGAGCACATGATCGGAAGCCGCGGGGCCATTTAATGACGGAGCCAAGTGTAATTTTGCTGTTGAGATATTGGGCACGGCCAGTGATAACCCTGACCTAAGAATGCTGGAGTCCGTTTCCATCCGCGATTGTCATCCCACGATGCACACACAGGGCTCTTCCTGTTATTTGACTTAGTTTGACCAGTTCACGCCATTAATGTTCCTCGTTATGACTTTTCAACCACGCCCAGCTGGCCCCACCTCCCGCTGGCTACTGCGTGCGGGGTGTACCGTTACACTGCCATGTCAAGGCCCCTGCTTCCGCTACCTATTACTTGTGGGGTGCACCGTCACACCGCCATGTCAAGGCCCCTGCTCCCGCTGGCTACTGCGTGTGGGGTGTACCGTTACACCGCCATGTCAAGGCCCCTGCTCCCGCTGGCTACTGCGTGTGGGGTGTACCGTTACACCGCCATGGCAAGGCCCCTGCTCCCGCTGGCTACTGCGTGTGGGGTGTACCGTTACACCGCCATGGCAAGGCCCTGCTCCCGCTGGCTACTGCGTGTGGGGTGTACCGTTACACCGCCATGGCAAGGCCCTGCTCCCGCTGGCTACTGCGTGTGGGGTGTACCGTTACACCGCCATGTCAAGGCCCCTGCTTCCGCTACCTATTACTTGTGGGGTGTACCGTTACACCGCCATGGCAAGGCCCCTGCTCCCGCTGGCTACTGCGTGTGGGTGTACCGTTACACCGCCATGGCAAGGCCCTGCTCCCGCTGGCTACTGCGTGTGGGGTGTACCGTTACACCGCCATGGCAAGGCCCCTGCTCCCGCTGGCTACTGCGTGTGGGGTGTACCGTTACACCGCCATGTCAAGGCCCCTGCTCCCGCTGGCTACTGCGTGTGGGGTGTACCGTTACACCGCCATGGCAAGGTCCCTGCTCCCGCTGGCTACTGCGTGTGGGGTGTACCGTTACACCGCCATGTCAAGGCCCTGCTTCCTACTATTACTTGGGTGTACCGTTACACCGCCATGGCAAGGCCCCTGCTCCCGCTGGCTACTGCGTGTGGGTGTACCGTTACACCGCCATGGCAAGGCCCTGCTCCCGCTGGCTACTGCGTGTGGGGTGTACCGTTACACCGCCATGGCAAGGTCCCTGCTCCCGCTGGCTACTGCGTGTGGGGTGTACCGTTACACCGCCATGTCAAGGCCCCTGCTCCCGCTGGCTACTGCGTGTGGGGTGTACCGTTACACCGCCATGGCAAGGTCCCTGCTCCCGCTGGCTACTGCGTGTGGGGTGTACCGTTACACCGCCATGTCAAGGCCCCTGCTTCCGCTACCTATTACTTGTGGGGTGTACCGTTACACCGCCATGGCAAGGCCCCTGCTCCCGCTGGCTACTGCGTGTGGGTGTACCGTTACACCGCCATGGCAAGGCCCCTGCTCCCGCTGGCTACTGCGTGTGGGGTGTACCGTTACACCGCCATGTCAAGGCCCCTGCTCCCGCTGGCTACTGCGTGTGGGGTGTACCGTTACACCGCCATGTCAAGGCCCCTGCTTCCGCTACCTATTACTTGTGGGGTGCACCGTCACACCGCCATATCAAGGCCCCTGCTCCCGCTGGCTACTGCGTGTGGGGTGTACCGTTACACCGCCATGTCAAGGCCCCTGCTCCCGCTGGCTACTGCGTGTGGGGTGTACCGTCACACCGCCATGTCAAGGCCCCTGCTCCCGCTGGCTACTGCGTGTGGGGTGTACCGTTACACCGCCATGTCAAGGCCCCTGCTCCCGCTGGCTACTGCGTGTGGGGTGTACCGTTACACCGCCATGGCAAGGTCCCTGCTCCCGCTGGCTACTGCGTGTGGGGTGTACCGTTACACCGCCATGTCAAGGCCCCTGCTTCCGCTACCTACTTGTGGGGTGTACCGTTACACCGCCATGGCAAGGCCCCTGCTCCCGCTGGCTACTGCGTGTGGGGTGTACCGTTACACCGCCATGGCAAGGTCCCTGCTCCCGCTGGCTACTGCGTGTGGGGTGTACCGTTACACCGCCATGTCAAGGCCCCTGCTTCCGCTACCTATTACTTGTGGGGTGTACCGTTACACCGCCATGTCAAGGCCCCTGCTCCCGCTGGCTACTGCGTGTGGGGTGTACCGTTACACCGCCATGGCAAGGTCCCTGCTCCCGCTGGCTACTGCGTGTGGGGTGTACCGTTACACCGCCATGTCAAGGCCCCTGCTTCCGCTACCTATTACTTGTGGGGTGTACCGTTACACCGCCATGGCAAGGCCCCTGCTCCCGCTGGCTACTGCGTGTGGGTGTACCGTTACACCGCCATGGCAAGGTCCCTGCTCCCGCTGGCTACTGCGTGTGGGGTGTACCGTTACACCGCCATGTCAAGGCCCCTGCTCCCGCTGGCTACTGCGTGTGGGGTGTACCGTTACACCGCCATGTCAAGGCCCCTGCTTCCGCTACCTATTACTTGTGGGGTGCACCGTCACACCGCCATATCAAGGCCCTGCTCCCGCTGGCTACTGCGTGTGGGGTGTACCGTTACACCGCCATGTCAAGGCCCTGCTCCCGCTGGCTACTGCGTGTGGGGTGTACCGTCACACCGCCATGTCAAGGCCCCTGCTCCCGCTGGCTACTGCGTGTGGGGTGTACCGTTACACCGCCATGTCAAGGCCCCTGCTCCCGCTGGCTACTGCGTGTGGGGTGTACCGTTACACCGCCATGTCAAGGCCCCTGCTCCGCTGGCTACTGCGTGTGGGGTGTACCGTTACACCGCCATGTCAAGGCCCTGCTACCGCTGGCTACTGCGTGTGGGGTGTACCGTTACACCGCCATGGCAAGGTCCCTGCTCCCGCTGGCTACTGCGTGTGGGGTGTACCGTTACACCGCCATATCAAGGCCCCTGCTCCCGCTGGCTACTGCGTGTGGGGTGTACCGTTACACCGCCATGTCAAGGCCCCTGCTCCCGCTGGCTACTGCGTGTGGGGTGTACCGTTACACCGCCATGGCAAGGCCCCTGCTCCCGCTGGCTACTGCGTGTGGGGTGTACCGTTACACCGCCATGTCAAGGCCCCTGCTCCCGCTGGCTACTGCGTGTGGGGTGTACCGTTACACCGCCATGTCAAGGCCCCTGCTCCCGCTGGCTACTGCGTGTGGGGTGTACCGTTACACCGCCATGGCAAGGTCCCTGCTCCCGCTGGCTACTGCGTGTGGGGTGTACCGTTACACCGCCATGGCAAGGCCCCTGCTCCCGCTGGCTACTGCGTGTGGGGTGTACCGTTACACCGCCATGTCAAGGCCCCTGCTCCCGCTGGCTACTGCGTGTGGGGTGTACCGTTACACCGCCATGTCAAGGCCCCTGCTCCCGCTGGCTACTGCGTGTGGGGTGTACCGTTACACCGCCATGTCAAGGCCCCTGCTCCCGCTGGCTACTGCGTGTGGGGTGTACCGTTACACCGCCATGGCAAGGTCCCTGCTCCCGCTGGCTACTGCGTGTGGGGTGTACCGTTACACCGCCATGGCAAGGCCCCTGCTCCCGCTGGCTACTGCGTGTGGGGTGTACCGTTACACCGCCATGTCAAGGCCCCTGCTCCCGCTGGCTACTGCGTGTGGGGTGTACCGTTACACCGCCATGTCAAGGCCCCTGCTCCCGCTGGCTACTGCGTGTGGGGTGTACCGTTACACCGCCATGTCAAGGCCCCTGCTCCCGCTGGCTACTGCGTGTGGGGTGTACCGTTACACCGCCATGGCAAGGCCCCTGCTCCCGCTGGCTACTGCGTGTGGGGTGTACCGTTACACCGCCATGTCAAGGCCCCTGCTCCCGCTGGCTACTGCGTGTGGGGTGTACCGTTACACCGCCATGTCAAGGCCCCTGCTCCCGCTGGCTACTGCGTGTGGGGTGTACCGTTACACCGCCATGGCAAGGTCCCTGCTCCCGCTGGCTACTGCGTGTGGGGTGTACCGTTACACCGCCATGTCAAGGCCCCTGCTCCCGCTGGCTACTGCGTGTGGGGTGTACCGTTACACCGCCATGGCAAGGCCCCTGCTCCCGCTGGCTACTGCGTGTGGGGTGTACCGTTACACCGCCATGGCAAGGCCCCTGCTCCCGCTGGCTACTGCGTGTGGGGTGTACCGTTACACCGCCATGTCAAGGCCCCTGCTCCCGCTGGCTACTGCGTGTGGGGTGTACCGTTACACCGCCATGGCAAGGCCCCTGCTCCCGCTGGCTACTGCGTGTGGGGTGTACCGTTACACCGCCATGGCAAGGCCCCTGCTCCCGCTGGCTACTGCGTGTGGGGTGTACCGTCACACCGCCATGGCAAGGTCCCTGCTCCCGCTGGCTACTGGATAAGAATACAGCAACAGCCTGTCATGTGTTTGGACGGCAAGGATGGTCGAGTCAGCAGCGAGGCGTTCTGACACGCCGGTGATCCGAGCTCGTGATTGATCTGCGCCTCGGATACTGGAGTGGTCGTTGCTGCTGCTCCCTTCAGCAGCAAGAACGGAACGCATCCCTCCGAGACCAGAGCCTGTTGTAATAAGACTGAAATGGACTGGTTCAGTGGAGCCTCCAGGTGTTCTATACCTCGGACGCCCTACTTGGCCAACTCAGAGTCAACACTCAGTCTTTACGGCCGGCTGTATGCCGTGGTGTGAATATTAATCAAGGATCGGGTGACCGTGCAGACCAGGGCAGGACACAATGCAACTGCCGCTCTGACCTTCGTATCCAAGCGCTGCTCTCAAAGTTAATTAATGCGGGTCATACGACCGAAGTGCCGAACAAAGGCGGCCAAAATGAACGTCGACATGTAATCCAGGATGATATTAATATACTGGTGGCTCATATGACCTGTACCATAAATGAGGTCAAACATGAGCGGTGAACTAAGATGACCTTGGAGGTCTCACAATCCTCTGTCATTGTGTGCAAGTGATCGATAAACATCATGCTATGCCAAACTTCAACAAAAATCATGTCAAAGCATTGGTAGAAGAACAGCCTGCAAAAAGACTACGGTTCATTAGTCAAATTTCATTAAGCATGCCTCTGGTTATGACGTTATAGCTTGGTGATATTAGGTCAGAGAATGTCAAACTTGCATATGTTGTCTAGATCTACGTCATTCGTGGCTGCACAAGAAGATCTACGAGCGGTACCAAATGCCACACGCTTGCGGCAAACATTTATTGAGCTATCGTTGGAAAGATGTTGTGGAAGGTTGAATCACCCCGCCCCAATTACCGGTAAGGTTATAGAAACAAACACCAAGTCCATATGCCAGAAAGAGTAAGCAGTTTACCTTGGACTAATTTGCAATGGCCATAGCAGGTTAAATATACATGGTGCGTATTGTAAATTATGCGATTCTAGTATATTTGTATTCCTCCATATTAGTATTCACATCTCTCACATCAGCCATGGATTATGTAAGTTGGTGAAGTGTGAATGAAAACAAAATCTTCATCTTTGTATTTGAACTGACCATGAGGTCAACCATATGGTGACAACCATGATTATAAAAGCCAGCCTTGCGTAATCATACTTTCTTCAAGATGCAGGGGTATCGATAACCACCATATTCGGACAGACCTATCGATTAGGTGGCGAAATAAACTGGTCCGAGTGAACAGCTTCCGAAATATTCCAATTTTTGCCATTGACCAGACGCATGACGTCATTCGTGGCCACCAAGTTCAGTATGACGTCATTCGTGGCCACCAAGTTCAGTATGACGTCATTCGTGGCCACCAAGTTCAGTATGTGTGTACCCATAAACTTCCATAGTCAATCAATCGTCGTCCGAATTAGCTCGATAAGTCGATTCGTTGCCGAGATAGATAGGGGGGGGGGGGACGCTGTGCGCCCCTCCCCCAGGCCAATGGTGTCGGGCTAAGACCCCAGCCAGCGCCGGGTTAACTGGCATATGCATCTCATTTCCCACGCAGCCAAACACCTCTTCTTGTCGTCCTGCCCTTCACCGCTGAACTCCAAACACCCATCACGCCGTCTCTGAACACCCGGCCTGGGTCTCATGCACGGCACGCACGTTGCAGTGCGGTCAGTTTTCCCGCGCAGTGAGAGGTGTGGTCGTGTAGACCAGCCATCGCATCAGATGGCCGAGCGGGCCGCGATAAAAGCTGCTCCGATAGACCCAAGATGCCGGCTGGCCGCCCGGTGCCCCGGCAGCCGTTGACGTCACAGGCGGACGATTTCCAGTGCAGCCGGGTGAGTTTCATTTCGCGCCGCTGCACCCGCTGATGCTAAAATAAACGTCAAAAGGGCTGGGTATCGAGAACGGAATTGAAGCTCGTGCGCCCGGTACCGGACTCGTCGGTCGGATTAAGCTCATGCCACACTATTGAATTCTGCAGGATTCCGCAAAGCCTCGACGAATTTCTCGGCTCAGCGAAATCGGAGCTGATCGCGATGGAGGGATTGATCCAAGGTCGGCTGGGGGCATCCGGCGGCACCGCCGACCTGGCGAGCTCCGTGGCGCGGAGCACCACCAGAGCACCGCCGGCCAGCACACAGCAACCGGCCGACACACCGCCGACCTGGCGAGCTCAGGGGCATTGAATACCACCGGAGCACCACCGGTCGGCACACTGCAACCGGCCGACACACCGCCGACCTGGCGAGCTCAGGGACACTGAACACCACCGGAGCACCGCCGGTCGGCACACGGTAACCGGCCGACACACCGCCGACCTGGTGAGCTCAGGGGCACTGAACACCACCGGAGCACCACCGGCCAGCACACAGCAACCGGCCGACACACCGCTGACCAGGCGAGCTCAGGGACACTGAACACCACTGGAGCACCACCGGTCGGCACACGGTAACCTGCCGACACACCGCCGACCTGACGAGCTCAGGAGCACTGACACCACTGGAGCACCACCACTGACATACGGTAACAGGCCGACACACCGCCGACCTGGCGAACTCAGGAGCGCTGAGCACCACTGGAGCACCACCGGTCGGCACACGGTAACCGGCCGACACACCGCCGACCTGGCGAGCTCAGGGGCACTGAGCACCAATGGAGCACCACCGGCCAGCACACAGCAACCAACCGACGTCGGATAGTCGAAAGTATAACATCGCAGATCACCACTTGTGGTTAGACAGGGTGTCGATGCAATGCCCGAGTGGGCAGTGGGTACCACTGTGACACTGAGTTAGATCCCAGTGAGTGGGTACCACTGTGATACTGAGTTATCCTCCAGTAAGTGGGTACCACTGTGGTACTGAGTTGGCCTCCAGTGAGTAGACACCACTGTGACACATTGCAACATCGGTGGGGAAGGAAGAACACCGTCCGATAATCGGAAGCGACACCACAAGACCGAGTTATCGTGGCACGCAAATGGTAAATAGAGTACAGAACCCGCTTCAAGAAGCGAACATATATTTTGGAGTATATCAGAGCGAATACTAAATGTGTCTTCACGATTATGGTTACCGAATTACATGATTTAATTAGATACCCAGCCTAGTATCCAGAGCAGGAGTGTGTAATCTTAAGCCGAAGGAGGAAGATTTTCACTACCTGAAGCAACTTTTAGATGATGCCAGCAATGTATTGACATTTTCTAAGTTAGAAGATACACTAACAGCTAGATTTAACATACTGGAATATTTTGAGTTAATCCAAAGCTTCCCAAGAGAGTGGAGAGACAACACGAATAACGCAAAGCCTTGTGAACTGATTACATAGTATACATCCGCATGTATATTGCAGCGTATTTGAAGCGGGTCGTGGTGTTAAACTATGTTGCATAAATAGTTTTCAAAGAAAATGCAAAACTAGTCCTAAAATTTGGGAGGGTTGTCCTGAAAGTGAGCTATGTGATATTCTTTGGAATTGTACATATGCAGCTATGATCAGGAATACAATCTCAGTTTCCTCATTTAATCTCAAATACCAGCATAACATTATACCTAACATACTTCCTACCAATACATTATTTCACTGTACAAGAGTGTTGGAGGCTAACCTATGTGGAAGTTGCCAACGGAAAAGAGAATCGTTAATTCACAATCTATGTGACTGTAAGCACGTTAAAATATTTTGGAATGACGTTTAGGAATGTTTGAGATCATTCATTAACTGGAGTTGCTGAATTTATATTTAGAAGTAAAGTTTAATTGAGCTTGCATATGAATGTGTTGAGTCAGTTGTAAGTCAGTTGAGATGGCTGCTTTGACCTATTGTTAAGGAACCGAAGCAACTAACGTATGCTCTTGGAGATTCGCACTCCTTCCCGCTTTCATCATATGCTTCAATAGATGGGTGTAGGAGCGTTTCAAATAATAGAGAGAGAGAGGCAGGTTCATATCGAGGAACAGATCCATATCGGAGGGGTGGGGGTCAGTTGTATATCACAGCCAGGGGCGGTCTGCCCACTTAGGCACTTAAAGCAGTGCCTCACCTGAGTGTAGAGCTGAAATATATTTTTTATGTTATTTTAGTACATAGCGATGCTCTTATCCACTGGAAAATCATAAAACTAAAACGTGGACATAAAACATTCATTGGTGATTCGCACTTATCGTGAAAATGTAAGTTAAGATTTACATCTTCAGTTTGGAACAGCTCTATCACTAATCTGAACTACGTATGAGTGGGGCAAGCCTCCGCCAAATATCGCCATATTTTGTGCTTTCGTTTCATACGAAGCGCAGGGTTTATAGACTTCGCAAGATGAGCTAAAACGTTTCTGTGGAGCGCATTGTACCGTCAGAGGAAATTATGTGCAAGTTCACTTTGGGGCTACATCGGAACATGATTCACACAAAAAGTTTCCATTGATTCCTGAAATTAAGGATTGTACGACATTGTGGGGTAGGAGCAAGTTTCCTACCTGCATAGATAGGTAGGAGAGGTGAGAAATTCTGTTCAACTAAGAGCGTTCAGGAACGGTGGGCTATGACTGGGCTTTGATGTAGTCCTTCTCAGCTCGCCCCCCCCCGAACAGCCTGCTTTGGAGCAGAATTGGTCTTTGGTGCACAATGTATGCAAAACTAGAAACATTTGATGCCAAATTCAAAGAGTTAGAAACTTGTGAAAAATATTGAAACAAATCTGAGAAATAGTTTTGCGTGGCACCACTGAGCAACTCAAAACCAGCTCTGGATCTTCCAATGCATCCAATTTGTACTGGTATGTTGAACTGGTCCAAATTCAAAACCAGGCTTAGTCTGACCAAATGTTTGGTGTGATCTTTGGGCCATGATATTGTTCATGTTCCTCATAGTTGGCAGGCCATGCCTGCCCATGCCTGGAGACCCCAGGTTGGTATGGGGTCTGGACCCCTAGTTTGGTACATACCATGCTAATGTTAGTTTGTCATTTTCCCTATTTATTGTGAAAATATGCATTGAAAATATGAACTTGGATCACCTGACTTTGTGAGAGATCTCCAGCCCTGCAAGTGAAAAGGAAGTTTGGAAGGGAGAGTGGAAGGAGATGTTGGCAATCTTTAAGTGTGACCAGCTATGACTAAATTGAATAATTGGTTGACAAATGTATAATTTTTGTTGGTGTTTTTTTTCCAATGGCAGTGTCCCATAATGTTTTTTAGTGAGTCTGAACTCCTCAACAAACATAAATTTGTATATTATTATACACTCGGATCCTAAGTACATGAACCGATGCATTTCCGGGGCTAGGAAATGCATAGTTCTTGTTTGGCCCAAAAAATTGTTTGGGTTTTCCTTAAATTCCTCTCTGTGGTGTGCTATACATCTGTAGAATGGGCAAATGTAGCCATACCCATTTTAGGAAACATTGATGATAATTCATGCAAGAAAACTTGTTATTATTGTGCTTTAACGTACTCACAGGACATGTTTTAGTACACATGTTACCTCCAGAACGCAAACAAAGGGGTTAGGCTTGGCTATCTTAGGTTTTTTTCATTTCGAAGGTTTGATTTTTCAATTAAAAAGTAATCGGTTGGATTGGGTTTTTAGGTTGTCAATTTTGAGACACAAAATAATACAATTTTCAAATCAGCTGTGAGAAATCATGTCCTTTTTTTAAATTAATGTTAGGCTATGTTAGGAAATGGGCATCGTACATTTTATGTTTACACCTTATTTTTATGTTATGTTACTTAACTCAAAGCCACTTTCATTGTGTTTTTTCCTTGCCAGCTGAAAAGTAAGCATTTTGAGGCGCATTTGGAGGAGTGGTCACACACAAATATAAGAGTTCACAAAATACCTTAAAGCACAATTGTATGGATATTTTTTGTGTTAAAAGTATTCATTCAAAAGCTTATTTTATGTACAGCTACTACCTTGTTTCAAGTCTGCTTCATGCTTACCAAAGTAGATTAAATGGAGTAACTTGACATTACTATGGGCATGGTGGGTTTTTAAAATAATCGAGATATGCAACTTTTATTTTAGGCAAATATATGGAAAGATGGGTGACATTCAAAAATGAATAAATATACATGATAAACATGCAATAATTTATTGAAGTAAATTTAGAGGAAGGACACTGAAGGCAATTATTAAGCCATTGTTTCCTGAGATTTCCCAGACAACCGAGGTGTGTCAAGGGACATCCTCTCCTTTTCCTGTGGGTGCAGTCAGAGATTTATCAGGGCCTCCTGTTTCTAAGAGGGGCCTTTGCTCCCCTCAGTCTCTCCCTTGGCTGTGCTGTTCTGTTATTCAGTGCACTTCATTTGTATTTGGTTCTCTTCAATTAGTGACTGGATGGTATGGTATAACCTAGGAATTTATGCTTCACCTATCATGTCTGTTCCTGGTACCAAATAAAGTTCCAATTCCACGTGCATCCATTTCTGTGCTTTACAACATGCATTTGGTGGGCTTCATAGAACAGATTTGCAAGATTTGCAAATAAAGACCATCATCAATCATGCAAAATTCAACTGATAAAATCCTTTAAGCTTCATTTTCTTCTCCGTCATATGAGGACAAATTATTTGCCACCAAGAAATAACTAAGGAGGCCAGTGCTGCTTTGGAAAGCCCAGGTGAGTCCCATGGTTTTCAAGGAATTTCGTTATCTTTTGACTTTGGAATTACATTTAATTCATGTTTGCATAACATTTCATAGCATATTTTTCTTACTCTACAAACGGAGGTGAAATGCAATGGAGCTGTTGAAAATGTTTGCCGACTTGATGGATGTCAGGAAAGTTGTTTGCAAGAAGTTAACCTCGATAACTTCGCTTTTAGTGTGTTAATGCATTGCTTTATCTCTCCCCCACTGCGATGGTGACCATATGCCCAACCGAAATGTCTCGAAAAAGTGTTACTAAAGTCCGAAGGTAATTTTGTTTCTCTGGGGGGGGGGGGACTAAGCAACTTCCGAATTTTGCGAACCGGAAAAATAGAGTGGCCGAAATCCGATTAGTTTGTTTTGGGTGGGGTGCAGTGGTTACTCTACCTCACCCCATTTGGTACCTTGGACCGACCCTGAGTGGTCATATATACAACCGAAATGTCTCGAAAGTGTTCCTAACGTCCGAAGGTGATTTTTTTTTTGGGGGGGGGACAAACAACTTCCGAATTTTGGGAACCGAAAAATAGAGTTGCGGAAATCCGACTATTTTTTGGGTGGGGGGGGGGGATGCAGTGGTGACTACCTCACCCGATTTCGGTACCTCGGACCGCCCATGATCACAACCAAACCCAAGAAGAAATTGAGCGGTGGGAGATGTGCGCCATGAAATGTAAGTTACGCCAATTAACTCAGCTGCAATTACATTCATGCCGAAATGATAGCTGTATCATTCGCCATGCTCGCATTTTTGCATCATACCTGTAGTCAAATGGTAAGAATTGTTGAGTCGGCCGTCGTTATTTTAACACGCGCACCAGAAGTGTGGGTGGAATACACCCACCCCTCCTGTTTTTCGACGATGTGTTGTAAAGGGGCGGATATATTATAGTGATTTTTTTGGTTTCGTTGCAAATTGATAACGGAATCCTATGCAAACAAATTTATTTAAATCCGTCGGTAAATATAGGAAATGATGGGAAGGAAAGTCGACCGACCGCCATGCGTTCCAGGTCAAAAAGGTTACGTCGACGCGGCATACCGGCCGATCTCGACCTCATAGAACCCTGAAGGCATTGACCTATGGTGGTCAAATACTGTTTGCTGAGAGATCACCACAGCCGTAATCTCTCCTCCAAATATTGTGCTACTAGCTTCAGTAGTTTCTGAGATCGTAGAATGGGCCCAATCCTCCCCACACCACCCCTACGTCCGGTGCGCGGTATGTGAGAGGCACTCCGGTGCGCGTGCGAAGGCGCTGATATCATTTCTTAGCTATTTCGCTATAATTTCCGTGGAAGAAACCAGGAAGGTCAGCGATGGTTGCAGTTACCATTGATGGCACTCGACCATTGACGGACCATTGATGGCACTCGACCATTGACGGAACTAGGATTTTGTGATGGGTGATGGGTGTGTAATTTTCAGGGCACGTCGAGCGGCCACCAAAGAGCCCTTCGGCCGAAAAAAAACTTCGTGCGAAACTATGTGTGTAGAGGAGGGGGGGGAGCACCCTGGCTACACAGAGGGCAGAGCCTACTGTTGAACAATTAGTTGAATGAGAGGGGATGAATATCATGAGCTGTGCGAGCGAGGGCACTCGAGCTTGCAAGCCACTCCAGAGGGATGCCTTCAGCTGAACAACTTAGAAAGAGGGATATACTCGAGCGTCCTCGAGGGGCATCACATCTCCATGGTGGGGACTTTCAGATTCTTAGTTGGGAGGGGAAGTCGCACCTTCGTCACCCCGCCCCTGCATCCGTCACTGCCCTCCACAATCACCAACGTGGAAGGAGCGAGGCACACCTGTCCCCTTTTCATACACACATATTTCAACATTACCCTCAGTTCTGGCTCCCTGCACACAGCTCTAATTGTGGGAAGCATTACATAATCAAGGTGTCTCTATATACCACAAAATACACACAAGGTGTCCATAAGGACGAAATGAAGGGCATTGTGTCGATTATCACCTTCGCTCACAAAATAATTCCGGCTATCTAAATGCGTCCTTGACTTTGACAAAAACAGAACAACTGACATGCTACCGGAAGTCAGCTCTTCGGCTTTCCCCGTGTAAAACTATCGGGTATTCAGAGTTTCAGAAGCCTCAGAGCTCAGGCACAAACGGTTCGGAAATGGCATGCAGGATATCTCAGAAGGAGGGGCGGGGCGCCGGACAAGTCGCAAAGGTCTAGATGATTCGCTACACTGTTGCTCCAAAAATGGTAGATATTGAACGAATTCAGTCAGACACACTGCCCTAGCGAGACCGGTGGTTGCAGTAGTATGCGAAGTGTATGGCATAAACAGCATGCCCTACGGAGCACCAGTGGTAACCGACGCCACTCAGTTTGACTCTGCACATGGTAAGGCCACTCTTGTTCATTACCGTTGTGTGAGGCTGTTGTTCACGCAACCTATGCAACGTTAGGCTCGATCTTCTTGTATCGTTATTGTATCGAGTTATTTGGTCTCCGAGCGCCATCTCGGTCCGGCGAAGTTGAGAGAGCCTCCGTGGGTCGGTCATTACTGAGAGGAAGAGGAGATTTAGGCGATGTGAATAGTGTAAATGATGTGGACCAAAGCGGAGTTTAGCTCAATTATTCCCATTCAACTAGCCAGGCTAATATTGTGTATGACGGGAAGTCGGTTGCAAAAGCACACCCATTTTCTCCGACACAATTATGCTGCTACAATGCACCACATACGGCATGCTCAATAGTCCTGGCTGGCGTCCAGTGTCCGGTGGAGTTATGACTCTGCATACCAGACGGTGTCATTATGCCTCGACCGGGCACGGATCATCGCTCGACGTCAGAGACAGCCAGACGGTGTCATTACGCCTCGACAAGATTGAGAAAACGTGAGGAAATGAACAATATTCCCAGAATGCACTACACGTTGTTAGAAACACAGAAGGCATATTAGGCGACGCCTAGTCGTGGAATTAGGCAGGTACTTGCCCAACTGAAAATATAAATTCCTCAATCTGAATTCGCTGAACAGAGTAGGAAGGCGTCAAGCTGCCTACCTATATGCATGCTCCTCTCTGTTGAGGTGAGTACAAGTAACGGTAGGTAATGTGTGCGTTGAAAATAAAGGAAATAACAAGGATGCTTAAATGCTACTATAACAATGTATGAAATGATGTGTTCTTTAGCGGAGCTTCCGGGCATGCTACCGACTCCATCCAGGCCTGGTGACAGCATACTGGCCGGGCCGGGACCTCGGCCCCACAATGTTGGATGTCTGTCACCTCTCGACACCATGCACGACATCTGACAACCGATAGCTGACGACATCTGGCAGCCGATATGATAGAACGCACGATGCCTGACGCCTGAGAAAACACGAGGCCGTGATGGCTGACAGCAGCCGCCTCAAACCTCTGGCTCTTGGCTACCGCTTAATCTACCCCACCTATCAGTCTATCTTTTTGACTCCGTTCTCGAACTGTGACGTCCTGGCTGGCTGTGGTCTAGCCTTCTGAATGTCCTGGCTGGCTGTGGTCTTGCCTTATGAATGTCCTGGCTGGCTGTGGTCTAGCCTTCTGAATGTCCTGGCTGGCTGTGGTCTATCCTTCTGAATGTCCTGGCTGGCTGTGATCTAGCCTTCTGAATGTCCTGGCTGGCTGTGGTCTAGCCTTCTGAATGCTCAGTATGAGTGTGGTCTAGCCTTCAGAATGTCCTGGCTGGTTGTGGTCTAGCCGTCTGAATGTCCTGGCTGGCTGTGGTCTAGCCTTCTGAATGTCATGTCTGACTGTGGTCTAGCCTTCTGAATATCTTGGCTGACTGTGGTCTAGCCTTCTGAATATCTTGGCTGACTGTAGTCTAGCCTTCTGAATGTCCTGGCTGATTGTGATTTAGTCTTCTGAATGCTTCTTAACGATCAGGCAACCATTCAGCACTAAAAGAAACAGGGACATAAGTGGAGAACCATGCAATTTACACCACCACCTCTCGTCTCTAGTTTGATGTCTTCCTGCTGGTCAGACACGATGCATTACACATCGCACAACCAACACCAGTACTCCTCCAACGCGCACTAAATCTCTGACCGCAATCCGGTCTTTGAAGTACATAGGATGGTCTGGTTCGACACATGCCACGGGCAACGTATTTGAAGCCGACCCCACAGCACCACACCCCTCCTCAGTGCCGATGGCACAGCGGCTGGGGGCTGCAGGGTGAAGCTCAGCTGTCGTTCACCGACATTTTGTCACCGTGATGGCCATTGTTCTCACCACATTCAAACGTGCTTTTGAGTTCTGTACTTTCAACATATTTGTCCGAAGATCACACATATTTGTCTCCACAGATTGTCGAAAATAACCCAACATTCGGGCTGAATATTCGAATGCACCTATCCGAATATTCGAATATCAAGTTTACACCTCTAGTGGGGAGCTCTTGAGAGCCTCCTTCCCCTAGCTTTTCCAAGATGTTAGAAAAACGAATAGTGTTAGCGGGTTAGAATGTTGCATGCCTGTTTCTACGTCAAGTTTTTTGTTTCTCAGTTGTCGGAGGAAAAGCGGCATCTGCGGGACATGCTACGGTAAGGCAAGGTTACTTTAAGCCGTCTTATGTGGCATCAGATGATTAGGCAAGCACCATCTTCCCGCCGTTGTGCTGCTTTGGTTAGGGCCCCTCCCCCACCATGGTCACGCGGCGGCGGTCGCTGTGTTGAGGTGGGCTCCGCCGCCTCGGGGGGTTCTGTGTGTCGGTGTCCGTTCACTCCTCCCGTCGCCGTCCGCGCCCTGATCTTCGACCAGTTTTATTGTGTTTATCGCCTCTGTGCGGGACGACTTTACACGGCCCGCACACGCGTTTTATTTGGCGGCGGCTGCAGCGACGCCGGCGCGCGTGAGGGGGCCGCACCTAGAGCGGCTCCCCGGGCACCGCGACTATTCGTGGGCCCGAGAGGGATGGCGACAACCTTATGGTCTATTTCCCCGTCCCGGGCACCCTGCGATGCTTGTTCGCGGGGTGCCCACGTGCGTACCGGCGTACCCGGACAGGCTGCACCGGCCAAGTCCACAGTCCCGGCATTTTACGCGCTTCCACGAATGGACGCCGGCGGCCGTCCGGCGGGTCTGCTGCGCCTGCAGGGCGACGCTGTCGGCGCGGGGTTTCCGCGGCGTGACCCCACCCCGTCGCCGGAGCTTCGCCGCTGCCCGCGGAGGTGTTCCATGACATGTGAGTTCCTCGTGGGCATGCGCAGCCACCTCACGCGACCCTGCTCGGGTGGGGTGACCTTGGCGCTCTGGCACAAGACATGCCTCTGCCTAAAATGATGCAATTTCGAAGTTCATATTCCATATTCATATTTCTGTGCAGCTATTCCACATTCAGATGCTTTGGTTTTTATTATTCAGCAGGAAGCATAATCTGGTCATCGGTCATTCTTTGTGTACATGGAGCACCATTGTATCATTCCAAGATGGAGCAGCATTTAACACGCGCCGAAAGGTCTGTCACCTAGCGGGCACCGGATGCAACCCCCCCCCCCACACACACACACCCCACCCCACCCTAACATCTGGGAAACTACTAAAGCTAGAAGCACAAGACTGGGAAAGTAGATTACGGATGTAGTAACTGACTTCAGTGAAAAATACATGATACTAGGTCAATGCCTTCAGGATCAAATGAGGTCGAGGTTGGCTGTCACAAACGCACCGCCGCGCCACCGCACCTACGAAACCTTCGTGGCCTAGAACGCTCGTAAAAGGATACGCTTATCAAATGTTAAGAGAATCACAAGATTTCATTACACTATCCCCGACCGTTTATCAGATATCGTCGAAAAACATGAGGGATCGGTGGATGTCACCCTTTCCCCGTCTGGCGCTCGTGTAAATGCAAATTCTGTATGTGCTATACAGCGTCATTTTTATATTTATATTTTATAAATTTAATCCGAGTTCTTGTTGGGGTGGCTTTATGAACCAGGGTCCTATTGCTAAGCAGAGCTTGTTCCGTGAACCCTGGCCCCACCACCCGGTCCATGAATTCCAGTTCAACGGCAGAATTTTGACCGAAAGTTTAACGTGCCGTCAATGCACCGACACGACCGAACGGTAGCTCGTCCCCGGCCTTACCGGGCCAGCTGCCAACTGACCCTCCCAGCCGGGGGCTAAATGCGAGCGCGCGAAGCGACTCGAACCCTGCGTTGCCAGGACAGAGGAGACCAGAGCAGGCCAGCGCTCTAACCAAATGAGCTACCGGGGCGTCATGGCAGCATACATAAAATACACGCGCAGCCAGTAGGATACACGTCCCAGAATCAGGGCCTTTCGGCAATGCATTGCTCCAGATGAAGTCGCCCGTATGAAATTAAGTGCGACCGACTTTCTAGAACTTTATATTGGACCAACGCTGAATTGACTGCAATGCCGTGCTTTTGGCAGCTGTCGGGAACTATGACGAACTAATTTGCACGGGTCGAGAGCGCTTCTCATCAAATTGCGTGAATAAATTGACAACTAATCCTTAAGCAGATACCGTAACACCAATCGCGAAATCGAATTCAAGAACACCATGGGTAGAAAGCAAGTGATGAATTCGTACCATAAATAGTGCAATATATGCAATTTATCAATATTGATGTGCTTTGGCTGAATTTCTCATTAATGCATGTCTGGTTACTGATTGATGCTTTTTTCAGCTCATTTTAGCGCCTTTGTTCATCTTCAAGATTTCAGCCACTTGTCTCGGTTTCCTGGTTGAGTTGAAACATCATAAAGACAACGAAGCTAGTCATACATTACCTTATTATTCACGTTTCACCCACAATGGCCGTCGTCAAAGATAACTATTTGAAATTGTAGGATCTATCTTGAAATAGGCAGAAAGAAGGTAAAAGAAGCTGTCAGCTATGGCCTTCACTCATACATGCATTATATGGAGCAATTACTCCATAAATACACGATATATATATATATATATATATATATATATATATATATGCATATCAAGGGTGAAGTATCTATTACTTTCGAGGGTGCAGGACCCCAGCAACCTCAATCTGCACCGCACCAACTTAAGGCCCCAAAGATGACAAAAAGAGAAATAAGTGGAATCTAGTCATTCTGGGACCAAACATTTGGTGTTCATCATGAAAATGTCACATGACTTCGTGACATGACAGGAAGCGCTTGTCAGTTGGAATGGAAAATAGGTAGAAAACCTCATTTAAAATTTCCATTGACCCTCTTCTTCTGCTACTGTCTTAATTATCAACATTATGACTGCCACGACTCGCTACATAATAAATGTTTTCTTAGTGTTAGTATTAACCCGAGCAAGACCAGGCGCTTGCACACTCCTCCCAAACTACCCCACCCTCCGAGGGGGCTAGCAAGCCAGAATTTGCACACAACAAGGGATCATTGCGGAACATGTCGTGTAAACCGTGTCGTCAGGCAAGGTCACTGACCTGTGACGACTATTCTGGGACCTGTCCTGGTGGGTGGGTATTCTCAGATTTCGAACTTTTCACGTCTGGACCCAAATAGATGCCGAACAATCCAATACATCCTTGTGGAGTACATATAGCCGTCTTTCTCATGTAATTTTAAGTCAATTGAGGATGAGAATGGTGAGAGCATTCACGTGCTCATGTGTGGATCAGGTCGTCACGCAGGGATAAGAATGGTGAGAGCATTCACGTGCTCATGTGTGGATCAGGTCGTCACGCAGGGATAAGAATGGTGAGAGCATTCGCGTGCTCATGTGTGGATCAGGTCGTCACGCAGGGATAAGAATGGTGAGAGCATTCACGTGCTCATGTGTGGATCAGGTCGTCACGCAGGGATAACATGGAGTTTTGTTTTTGGGTCCGAAGAGATAATTTGCGCATCCAAAGGTTAAACGTTCAATTCCAACCAGGCACCAAATTATCATACGAACATCTTGGACCACCCTTGGTAAGCTGATCTTTGGTCTTTGGTGAACAAAGGTCAGCAAATAAACTTGTGTTTAACGTGGGTCAAAGCTAGTTCTAACGTAATTTGTGTTGCAAATGTCTGATTCGGCGTTCATTTTCATCCCACAGGATCGCAACTTATATTTTTGGGTTCCAAAGACCAAAACTCATATTCAACCTGCATGACTAGACCTGACCTGCACATGAGCACGTGAATGCGATAGGGCCATGAGACCCCTCGTTGAGCTTCGAATTGAATGTGGGATAAGGTGATAGGTTTTTCATAATTGTGTGCATAGTTCGCCATCTATTTGGGTCCGAGCTTACAAAATAACAGGTGCGAAATCTGCGAAAATCTGCTGGGACATACTCATAAAAATCGTCTTAGGTCAGTGACCTTATGTGACCGGACAACACGCTTTACACCAATCGTTCCCCAATTATTTCCCTGCATTTTTATGCAAAAAAAAATGCATTGCATTTTGACCAGCTATTTCTGTAATGTGCTGCATGAATGTCGCATAAATACCAACATCACAGGCGCTGAGGCTGAATGCTCGGCGTACTGCCTTTTAAAACAAATACGTAAATATATATATAGAAAACCACATAAGCTAAAGGAAACATTGCACGCCAAAAGACGCGCACTGAATGTCCCATAATCGGTCATAAACTTCAGCGTGTTCTGTAGGAAAGTCCCTATATTGGCACGCGAAAGTCTAGCAACCTCGTCGTCTCGATAACCCCGGTTGTGAAAGCACCAGTCCTTTTAGCTGCCCTGTATTGCACTGCAGCACTCGCACGATCACACGAGACAGACAGACACCGTATAGAACTTTCTCCTCTGAAGGTAAGCCGTGATACTGCCTTTCTATGAATTTAGAGGGCGAATTTAGTTGGGAAGCGCGCGCGCGCCGGACCGTTTCAGCAGCGGTCCGCTCGCAGTGAGAATCGAAGCCTGACTGCTCGGCCGCCCGACGTGGGCCCCTCACGGGCACAGACCCCCGGCGTTTCATTGGTCGTTGAGCCAGAACCGCCCATTTACGTCACATCCCTGTTCTAGAAGGTTCTACTGCCGTCTGGAAGGGGAAGTTGACTTCGATAGTGATGGTTGCTATGCTATATTTACGTTACCCTTTTACAGTTACAATTACGGTACACTTTTGCAATCGGTAGGCTTACGGGAGTATCTCAATTACGGTTACGGGACACCCAAACGGTTAACTTTATGTGAACTCTGTTACATCTAACATTTAACGACGGCGGCGGGGCGCGCCGGTCGGATAGGGGAGGGGAAGGGGCAAGGTCCACTGACCGGCCCCGACTGGAGCGGTGGCTTGCTTACGTCGGCATCAGACAGGCGGACGCCAGTCTAGGTGCCTGAGACTTGTCGCGCCAGGAACGGAGGGGTAGGGGGCTGAATTTATGGGATTAAGACGCTCAAAAACTAACTCTATTACAGTTCGCGCAAACCGTTCTTCATTGATGCAGCAAAAACCTCAAGAGGATTTACGACCCCAGATGGCGACGGGGGAGGTGTTGTAGGTGGAAAGGTGCAACCCTCTGGTCTTGTGCGAGTTAATGCTGACATAAAAAGAACATATATCTTGCAACGAACCGAGACAGTCATCATTTTGATACTTAAGACAACCGCAGAGCAATGGGATGCGTGGAGATTTCACAATAATGCCTTTTTGCCATGCTTCCGTTGCAAGCTGACAGTCGCGTCGCCAGTACTTTAACCAATAATGCATTAGCTCAGACGATCTCGGCACCACTTGCAAACATAATTCACAAGATTGGCGGCCATGGACCGGCTGCGACCGCTGAAGTCGGGGAAAACGCGTTACATTAATCGCATACATTACATGAGACGGTACCTTTGAAGGGTGGCCAACATCACTTCCTCCTCCCGTCTCCCCGGTTTCGTCGTAGCTGAACCGTTGAACGTGATATCACGGGCTCCGCTGACCACCCGCGATCGGGAGCCGAAGCGGGAGCTCGAGCGAGGAGGGCGAGCAGTGACTGTTCGAATTCAGCCCTGTTTGTGTAGGTGGATGTGTAGGCTTGGAAAAACTTGTAGGTAGGAAACCCAAACTGCTTGTAAAACCGGAAGGCAAACGTCAGGAGCAATGTAAATGGCAGCCATCCGTTTTGCAAAATTGGTTCGTTGCCTGCCTGCGGGTCGTGGGACACCCCATATTTTGGTGATATGCGGGAGCGGAGAGGAAATTGGCGTTTAATTTTTAATGGTTTGTTCCAGTTTGGTCCTGTGGAAGAAATCGAAAAGGAGCTCCACACACCCCGGGTGCTCATATTCGAGCAGTGTCGGCAACGGCATTGATATGTGGTTGTTGGCGAAGTAATTGGAAACAAAGCGACGTTGTACGGCACATATTGGACCTCGAGCAGTGTCGGCAAAGGCATTGGTACGTGATTGTTGGCGAAGTAATTGGAAATGGAGCGACGTTGCAATGTATATGTTGGACTACGAGCAGTATCGGCAACGACATTGGCAGGTGATTGTTGGCAAAGTAATTGGAAATGGAGTGATGTTGTAAGGTTAGTACATATTGGACCACGAGCAGAGTTGGAAACAGCATTGGTGTGTGTTTGTTGGCGAAGTAATTTGAAATGGAGCGACCTTGCAAGGTACATATCGGACCACGAGCAACGTTGGAGACGGCATTGGTATGTGATTGTTGGCGAAGTGATTAGAAATGGAGCAACATTGTAGGATCGAGTAGTAACTGGACATCAAACAGAATCGGCAACGGCATTGGTATGTGATTGTTGCCAAAGTATTTGGAAATTAAGCCACGTTGTAAGGTACATATTGGACCACGAGCAGTGTCGGCAACGGCATTGGTATGTGATTGTTGGCGAAGTAATTAGAAATGGAGCGACGTTGTAGGGTATATATTAGGCATCGAACAGGATCAGCAACTGCATTGCTATGTGATTGTTAACGAAGTAATTGGAAATGGAGCGACGTTGTAGGATATTTATTGGGCCCCGATCAGGGTCCGCAACGGCATTGGCAGGTGATTGTTGGCGAACTAATTGGAAATGGATCGATATTGTAAGGTACATATTGGGACTCGAGCAGTGTCCGCAACGGCATTGGCAGGTGATTGTTGGCGAACTAATTGGAAATGGATCGATATTGTAAGGTACATATTGGGACTCGAGCAGTGTCCGCAAAGGCATTGGCAGGTATTGTGCGAACTAATTGAAAGACGATATTGTAAGTTACATATTGGGACTCGAGCAGTGTCCGCAAAGGCATGTGTATGTATGTGATTGTTGGTGAAGTAATTGGAAATGGAGCGACGCTGTAAGGTATATATTGGGCACGTAAGTCAAGCGTGTTCGTTGGAATAACGCACACCACATGCGTGACAAAGGGCGGCATAGCGTATTCGGCTGAGAAAATAATTATGCGCCCGTTGTGTGTTGCCTGGTCGTATGCAAGCGATGACCGTCTCCTTTATATTCGTGCTTTGGCTTGATGACGGTAATTTCGAAAGAACGAATTTAATCTTATGAATGTGTGAAGTGTTGAGGTTCCGGCATGCCTGCACGTATTTGCAAAATATGGTGTTTGGTTGGGACAGGAGGTCGCCGGGGAGTACGGGGGATTGTAGGCAGCCATTGTGGGTCGACGGCCAGACGGGCGAGACCATCGGCTCTCTCGTTGTCCGGAATTCCAATATGGCCAGAGATTCGGATCAATCTGAGTGGGAGGTATGAGTAATGGACATCATGGAAGTGTCGGATAGTGTGTGTGTGTGTGTGTGTGTGTGTGTGTGTGTGTGTGTGTGAGCGTGCGTGTTCCTTGATCCGTGAGTGCCGGAAATTATTGTGTTATTTCACTATCGGAATTCCCAAGAAATCGACAATGATGTGATGGTGTGCCAGGGGCTTACTTTATCATCATTTTGAAAACCACCGCAAGCCCGTACTTCACACATACTTCACACATACTCCGTACTTCACATCCTGGAGCCGCCTGTCATTGATGTGCATATTTAGTAACTCAAAATTTGCAACATCGTGTGTTCTGAATCCCTGGTGTTGACACTAGAAACTACTACTGATATGCATAAGGTAATTCCATATATGTATATTTTATATGTATACATGTATATACATTTGTATACATTATATACATATATATATATATATATATATATATATATATATATATATATATATATATATATATATATATATATATATATATATGTATATATATATATATATATATATATATATATATATGTATATATATATATATATATATATGCATATATATATATATATATATATATATATATATATATATATATATATATATATATATATATATATATATACATATAAATATATGTATATATTTACATATATATATATATATATATATATATATATATATATATATATATATATATATATATATATAAACTCTCACTGGCATTGCATGCTCATCAAACTGTGAAAAGTGGCTTGACATGACCTCCAGAATCTCCTTCTGGAGCCGCCTTCGAACAACCAAACATGAATGTGTTGGCATAATACATATAAAAGAACTTCATAAACCATCACAAAGGGGAGCTTCTAGAGCCCCCTTAAATAATAGACCTAAGTCTTATCGGTCACTCCATTGCCAAACAATTATCACACAATGCTTTATGTAAAGGAGGAAATCCGTCCGCTGCATAATAAGCTTCTGACTATTTGTCTATGGTATATCCTGGGGACTCTTTACAATACACACATTATGCACGGTTCAAAACGAAAGCGTATGCACCTTATCCTGTCAGACTGTCCGATAATCAGAGGTCTCGCTCGGGTGGATGCTGCGGAGTACCGAGAGTCGGATATTGACCAAAGAAGTGCGTGACTTGGCGCGTAATGTGACCGGCTGATCACCTGCGCTGGTTTCAGGAGCTCAATGCCCAGCTGGGCGCGATGAGCCAGTGGTCGGAGGTGGGTCGGACCGGTCGTATGCTGAGGCAGTGGCTGTGGCTGTGGCTGTGGCTGTGGCTGTGGCTGGGACTGCTGGTGGGCGGCGCCGACATCCTTGCGGACGCCACGGACCGTCCCGTGATGCAGCTGGACGGGGACGTCACGTTCGGCGGCCTCTTCCCCATGCACGAGCAGGAGAGCAGGGGTGGCCGCGCCGCCTGCGGGAAGATCAAGGAGGAGAAGGGCATCCAGCGCATGGAGGCAATGCTGTGGGCGGTCGACGAGATCAACAGGAGCGCCGATCTGCTGCCCGGCATCAGCATCGGGGTGCGTATCCTGGACACGTGCAGCAGCGGCACGTACGCCCTCGAACAGTCGATGGAGTTCGTCAGAAGCAATATGAACCAGGTGAGTCGGTCGGCGGCGGTGTTTGAAGCTTTCACGCCAGTGTGCTATGGTCGCCAGATATTAAAGGACTGTTCACCCCTAGCGTAACCTCGACGCACTGTCGGAATGGACGCAAAGCTAGCGGGCAGTTAGCATGGGGCCCAATGAGTCTGCCGATTCTGCCATTGCGCCGGCCTTGCGTGAGCTGTCTGCCGAATCCTACAAAACGCTGGCGATTTCCGAGCGGACAAAGTTGGGTTTTCTCAACTTTTTCCGCTCGGCGCACCAGCGGCCTTGACGCAAGGTCGACAAAACTCAGTCTGCCACATTTGAACCCAATCTAAACAGCTGATTTTGTTGTCATAACAGCTGATCTGTCAGTTGATCGCTGGCGTACTCGCGTCCAGGCGATGTCGCTGCACTGGTCTGTCGACGCGTCGAAATTACGCCCAGTTCGTCGGGATTACGACTAGTCCGTCATTGCGCTGGCTTTTTTGCGTCGAGATTACGCTAGGTGTGAACAGTCCATAACACGAACATGGCGTTTTTCGGTCGAGTCTACGGAATTTGTTAGGCTCAGACGAACATTTAAGTCCCGTCGCTATTTTTTGGGGCTGCGGACCGATTTTGTCGGGCCACTGCGCAATGGTTTTGGGCACCGGCACGATTTTTGTCGGGCCCGGTGCATTTTTTGGGGGGGGGGGGCGGGGGCGGTACGGTATCTTCGTGACCCTACGCGATTTGTCGAGCCCCGACGGGAATTTTTGGGGCCCGGTGGGATTTTGAAACTCCGGTACGATTTTGTCGGACCCTTCTGATTTTGTTTAGCCATGGTTGCGTTTCCGTGTCCTGACATCATTCTTGCGGGGCTCCGGTTCAGTGTTTGGTGCCCGGTGCGATATTTTGCTCTCTGCACGATTTTTGTAGTCCCGGTATGATCGTTACGGGGCCCGGGTGCGTTTTTTGGGGGGCTCTATACGATTCTTTAGGAGATTGATGAAGTGTGTGGGGCCCTGGCGTTATCTGTTACAGATTCCGTTGCAATTTTTGCAGGGCCAGGCGCGATTGTTGGGCTCATAATATTTAGAGCCTCGGCGTAAAATTTGCTGGCTATGGAGCATTCCTTCGAGTTCCGGCACGTTTCTCTGGTGGTCCCAACACCACTCAGGAGTGGGCAATTTCCCCTTTTGTCCCCCCTTCGGTACGTTACTGCCTGCTCCAGTTGACTTAAGTTCGGTTGAGCTCCAGTTGTTCTGTAGAACAGTTGGTACTCTGTCTCTACACAGGTACCCACACATGAAACTGTACATTAACGCTTGGTGCAAAGCTTGAAAGTTAAAAAAAAGTACAACGAAATTGAGGCTCCTGGAAAGCGTCCTGAACTGAAACATATTCCTAGTTAAATTTTGCAATCATAGCTACACATTGCAAACTGCTAGCTCATCCTACCAAAGTAGAAAAACAAAACAACATCATCTGACCTAACCTAACCTAACACTATGCTGGCTATTAAATCCCTTTGGACAATTCCATGTTTGTTGGCTATCAAAGGCATTGTACAAATCATTGGGTTAGGGATACTTTAATTATCTTCTAGAAAGTGTTCACAATTTAAAATACGCACCGGAGGGCCTCTCACATAAACCGCACTGGATAGCGATTGGGGGAGGGGTTCGCCCTCTTAACATCTAGGAAACTACTGAATCTACAAGCACAAAATTTGGAAGGATGAATACGGCTGTGGTGAATAGGAGGGTTGGCGGACCTCCCCCCCCCCCCCCCGGTGCTCGTGTTTCTTGTGTAGCATTTCGCAACAAACACTAACATAACTTCATCTTATGGGGGAATTAATTGTATTTAATACATTTTAGTTTTTGACCAGGCATAAAGGAGCTTCGGGTGAGTCAATTATTAATGATTATACCTTCATCAGGGTACCATTTCCACTTTGATTCCTTTCATATTTCGAATGCGGGCAGGAAAACTGGTCATCTTAGTATCTTTTCAGTTGTAGGTATTCATATAGCTTTACCACTAACTGTATATTTGAAGTCCCAAAGAACCAGCAGACTAATCTGATAATAGTTCAGAAATTAACAGAAAAATATTTCCGAGTACTGACATCTTGAAATCGATGCTATTTCCCTGGTTCCCGCTAGGGGGCTGAGTCTCACCCTGCTTGCGCGGGGGGGGGGGTCGGAACCACAGAGCCCATAGATTCCGCCGCCAATGATGTCAGGTGACATCCTACTTTTTCACAAAAAACAATGCATGAGAAGTGACCCTGTGAGGGTCGAGTATGGGTTGGCTGGTAAAGTGTGGCTGCATTTAGTGATAAATACACTATGAAAATATAAATTTATAACACACATTTTCATATGCGAGACGTCTGCTTATATGCTACCTCGCATTTAGCAACAGCTTTACAGTGTAGCCCATGATGTCAATGTACCTAATTAGCCGTTATAAAACCTAAATAACCTGAGCATAGCCTGCGTATCTTACCTACCTCTACCCTGATGGGGTTCTTTTCATAGCTTTAAGCATTTATCATTGGGAGAGATTGTCCGCAGTTAAATAGGCAGTGACTTTTACTTGGGTGATGACATCGCTCATGTATTACCCTCCTACCTACTTCTACTGTTTGAAATATGCCTAAATCTAAGACTAAACAGCTTGATTACGTCACCAAGGTAATGCAAAACGTAGCTGGAACATTTCATCCCAAAGCCTTTTCAAATTTAACTCATGTGATGAAGTGATTGAATTCCACTGGTCTTCTATTGCATGAAGGCCAATCCAAGAGTCAGTTAAATTACATATCACCTGGCTGACGAAAAACGCAAAAAGTAGGTGCGAACCAAGCACTTATGTAGCTTAGAGCTTCAGCTTATGACACGCTACTCTCCAATAAACGTTTGAATTACGATATGAAACCGAGCCAGCGGACGGATAACTATGTTATCTTGATATAAGATAACTATGTCTATATATAGTTATCTATATATAGATAACTATGTCTATGATAACTTGCTATGTTAACTTTCAAGGGAATGCATAACTATATCACATGAAATGTCATGTTCGAATTGCTTTCCAATCATACAGTTCGCTTGCTGGAGCTCGGATTTGTTTAGACCGTTTTGATGTGCCCGATACTTCGAATACGTGAGCGCTAGATGTGACGTAACCGCAGGCGAGACTTTGAATGTGATGTAGGAAATATTCGACCAGATTGGATTTCAACCTCGTTTAATCTGAACTTAGCATGTTTGCCTCGAGCTGGAAAGCAGCAATTACAGCTAACTTTTGCGAGACGAAAATGACATCTTATCCGTTCATGCTGATTTGATAAACTGGATTGTCTTACTTTCCACTGACATAAGCATTTGATATGGAACATTTAATTGGCAGGTGATGCATTCGATTATGATCAATGTCTTAGCCAGCTTGAGTGGATTTGAATGTAGTTAAAACAAATGAAGTTCGTCTGAAGAAATCATAAACGCTCGTGAAGCTGTCGATGTCTTTAACATCTATCTTTTACGTCATATAAGAAACGTCTCCAGCACATCCGGCGGTGCTTAGGTAACTATATTAAAGCCCTTGATTTTTGCCTTGGCAGTTGACAGCATTGGTGTTGAATATTGACGCCAACAGTCAAGTATTTCTCGATTCTGATACGTTGAATGCGTGGTTATGGCCATTCTGATTGGGTACTTAATTCAGTAACAACCATCCGAACACCAACCTTCTAACTGTACTCCAAAAAGCTGTCTGTCACATATGTTGTTGACCGATTCTAACTACGCCTCTAAGTTACAATAGTGCATTGTCTTTCCTGAACACATCCTATGGAAAAACAACCAGGTGAGTTTGGAGGTAGGTTTGTAGAACCTGCCTAGGTGTGGGTGCAGGCCTATTCAGGTGGAGACTGTGCAAGCATGCAGGTGAACATTACCTCACCTTCGGGCATTTTGCTACAATTGTGATTGTGAGTTACTGAGAAAGCCCACCTACCTGACCAACAGCATCATTGCATCCCATGGAACGAATAACCAACAGAGTACCTAGGTAGATAGCTTGCAATGTCTTTGCAAATTATGATAGAGAAAGTTGTGCACTTGGGCAGATAGTCATGTTCGGTTGGACGATACCTGAAGAGGCATCGTACCTACCTTGATTATGAAGAATGCATGGTTTGCAAGAAGTGTTTCCAGCTTACTTGGGTATGGCTCACTTAGATGAAACTTAGCTACCAGAGTACTTTCTAAGAGTTATCCAGTGTTTTACATCAGTTCTTATATTATTTACAAGGGGTGGGTATCAGGTAGGATGTACCACGTAGATCCTATCTAATATATGCAGGTTAGCTAGATTCTACCTAATCTACTCCGTGTCATGTATGGGGATCCCTCTCGTTAAAAAAAAATTACAATTTTTGTGTTTTACAACATGAAAGAAAAATAACTGTCCCACTTACTGATATTGATGCATGGCATCATAAAATCACCAAACCAGTATTTTAAGGCTAGAAGTAACTAATTACCATCCGAGATCAAATTTACCTTTAAATCTTGAAAGTGCTATAAATATGTTACATTTGGTGACTGGGCCGGGCTAGGTATGGGCTACATCCATATGAAGCTTGAAAGACGAAGGCCTTGTGGGTACGGGACGGATCTGAACGGACTCAGACAATTGGACATGTTTCCCACTCTGGCTACAAGTGAATCGCGAATGGCCTCTTTGCGTGGCTTCCCCCGGAAGTTCGCTGTTTCTCCGAAACGGAGATAAGTCCGATAGTCGGACATTTATTGCCAGTTCGTTATTTCTCTGACAGGCAGCATGGCAGTCCTTGCCCCCGGCATAGCCTCGAGTGAACTCCGCAGCAGCGATGTGATGGCTGAGAGGAAGTCCTTCTGGTTGGTGTTTAGCCGCTTCAGGCGGGTCGCCTGAGAGTAGGAAATGCTCTTCTCCAGGTGAGAAGGATGGGCACTGATGAAGTGAAGATATTGTGGAGGTTTGTCGCCTTCTTGCGCGACGTGGGTGGCGGTGATACGATCCTCGTTAATCACCTTCTACATCCGGAAGAATCAAGGTTATTCGCAGTTCATGAGCGAACTGGAGTGCTGATGACGCGTTTGGTTTAACTACCGGATCGTTGGCGTGGCTTCTCAGACCTTTGATGATAGGAAGTATATCGCCAATAAATCGAATCCAGGGCTGGGGACAGGGTTCTTCGAAGACGTCGACTTGGAACTTCTACAGTCGCGCGACGGTGAAATTGGCGTAAGCTGGTGCCATTTTCATTTCAAATGTTGCCTTTGTGATGTGTTGGTAGAACTTGTGTTTATACTCTGTTGGTAAGCACCTTCTCGGTGCAGTTCACCACAAGCTGTGATCCGAGGTGTCTGGTGAAGGCGCTGATTCAGGTAGTGTTTACGAGCCTCCATGCCCGTATGTGGGATGCCATCCCCGGTGTGCAAAAAGTGTCCCATCCCATCGAAGTTCCTAAACCCCCTGATGTGGAAGTGCGTGTTTTGAAATGGCCATAGCAGTTTGCGGTTGAATTGATGATGCTTGTCGGAAATGATAAGTCAGGATGTGCAACCACTAAGTTATTGCCGGTGATCTCGCCTGGGATATTGGATTATCGGCAGGCCGTTAAGGAAGTTGTAGATCATATTTGGGTATATCATAATTACTTGGTGTCTCAATTTGAACGCACACAGTAGATGACAGGAATTTGCCCATTCTACGAGTGCATTTTTTCTTAAGTCAACTATTAAGAATTGCATTCAGCCTCGTATGACTCATGACTCAAGACGTTTTACAAGGTTTGGCCACTTTTATGACATCGGCCTTCTAGGTGAACGTCGGCTCGATATTAGTCCAATCTCGAACCCACTGTGGTGCAGTTGCGGTGTTTGTTCCTATATAAAGCTCACAATTCCTTGTAAATTATCTGTGTATAAGGGTCCAGAAACCAAGAGGAATGGAGGAGACGCAGCGCTCCCTCCCCGATGTTTGACGAGCTTAACCTTTGCCGGGCCGGGAAGGGCTCTCGGGCTCCTCTCCTCCCTCGTTTTTTTTTTTTTTATATCGGCGGAATGAGTAGATGGGGAGACAGTTACGATCAGCCCCTTCTCATGCATCAATTGTACATATTTTGTGTGGATTTCTCGTCAAGGTCATAAAAGGTCATGGACCTGGGACAGGGCAAGGAGAGGTAATGTTCCGAGATCTTCAAATTGCGCCATGCGGAGTGGTTGTACCATATTAGTGCGTAACTCAGAGTATGCTGTTCTTTCACGAAGACGAACATCTTCGCTATCTCGAAATTTTAATTAATGTCAAGATTACTAGCCTGATGTTAGGTCAATTTCCGCCTTTGGTACCAAATTGAGGGGGGAAATTGAAGATATTTCTTTGCGCAGAAAATGACATCCAACACGCCATAAGCATTCTGTATTAAATTATGGTCGAGGCAATGATACGAGGCCAGGCCAAATACTATGCATATTCTATACAATGCCATATATAAAGAATGTTGCTGTTCCTCATGAAGTAGTATCTGACTTCGGTTTCAGCGCCGCCTAAGTCGTGCCATATGACATTGGGTGGCCAACGAATGACCTGATATGACCTGACCTCGTGTGATTTGACCATTTGTTTTACTTCATTTGATTTTCCCATGAAATTGCTTTCCAAACAGCACATGGATAGGCGAAGGCTGAAGTGATCGCTTTCTCAATGTATTGAAAGGTCAAATAACCGAGCGTGATATAAGGCTAGGTCACTAGGTCATGAGCTAGATAATTTACAAAGATGTTTTAACATGATATGGGTTCTTCTTGGGAACAAAATTGTTCTTTAAAATTATTATATCGTGAGTACTTTAGCTTGACTTACTGGATCTGATCATGCGGCGCGGCCTGCCCTGGCACTAGGATTTTCGAATATCAAAGAGAAGCACGCATTTTGCTGGACTTGTTCTGTTGAAAGAACCCATATATGCATATTTTCAAACCATTCCGGAAGACAAAGGTCATGTAACTTGGCTGACCTATTATGACACTGAGAGATTCCAGCATGGCCAACAATGACAAAAATATACTGCGACATGAGCTATAGGCTGCGTTGACTTGCAAATGGCATTTCCCTTTTGTTTCTATCGTGCTGATTCGGAAGCTGATTTTCAAGCCTGATTCTGTCTCAACCGACTAATCTAGCCCTGACTTTGTATGGCTATGATCAATCTAAATATGCTCATTTGTGTTGGTTCTTGAGAACCAATGTCGAAAGAAAACGAGCTCTGCCTTGTTCATCAATTTCCATGGATTTAAGTCAAGGTTCATATATTGACCTAATATGACATCTGGTGACCTCAGTATCGGAGAGTATCCAAATTTATTGTGTGCTTAGGAATTTTCGGAACAGACCTTTCTAACGATGTTTTGCATTTTATCCTGGTTTAGATAGGTCGATAGTTAGTAAAGGGAGATACTTTCAAGGATCCCCCTCTCCCTCCCAGATTCGGCGAAGGTGGATTTGTCGGTCGGTCCGGCAAGGGTTAGCATTGAAGCTTGCATAGAAAGAATCGACTTCAAAATAGATCCCCCAAGTTTGAGGCAGTTTCCGTGTCACTGTAGGATATCAGAAGTTCTATGAAGTAGTTGCAATCATTCACGGTCAAAGCAGGTCAAGTCGGCCTAAATATATGCAAAATAGACGAGTTGGTACATTGGTCCCGTTTGACCCACGATAATTTCGATCTGTAACCTTGTGCAGATCACGGGAAAGTAGCTCATCAAATGGTGTCACCACATCCAGTTTCCAGGCGGAGTCCAACCCCAGGCGCACGGGAACGATTCTCAAGCTGGTGGAGCGACTGACGATGACTGTCCTCTGCTTTCGTCCTGTCCCCTCCCCCACTTTCCAATTTAAGTAAAATACTCTGATTTCGGCAACTTTGTTTATGCAGCCCGAGCATTCTTCTGCATTTTAAAATAATTATTTACGGTCAACGCTTTCAGTTCAGCTGCTCGAAAGGTCAGCCTCTACTCTTCCCATGTCCCTATGCGCTCCAGTCTAACCCAAGAATAAGCAGCCGACCGAGCAACTCTCACCTTCCTATTGTAGGGGCGAAACAACGCCTTTTCGCGGTCATAAAATGGTAAGTTATTACCCGGTTCCCATACGTATATACCTTTGCGAGCTGGCGTTCCTGCCGTACCTAATGGCTATTGCCATTGCTGATTACTGCTATAGAGAACATATTGTATTCAATAACTGGCATCCAAAGCCGCGATGAAGATGATCGTTCCAGCACTACCACGAAGGAAGAGGAAAGTCACGTTTGCTGTTTTGTAATACACAATGCTATGCAGTAGCTGCACAACTATTTCAAAGGTAGCACCACTTTAAGAAGAGGTCAGACAGGCAGGCTTATCGGACACGCCGCGAACCATGGTGGCATTGACCGCGACGGAGACTGCGGATATATATTGACTCCGGTGGACCCGTGCCAGACGGTTGGAACGTCCATCCACCCGATTCAGTTGTTAGATATAAAAGACATAAAAGATCAGTGCAACTATGAGCCACAAGGGCCCTTCTTGTTTGCACTCTGTACACTGAACCAGTTGTCCACCAAATGTGTTGATCAACTCTCCCTGGAATACAGAAAAACAAGCCCCCTATTCTTATAATGATTGTCTATGCTGTTCTTAAAGATATTCAGTGTGTTGCTACTGACAATGGTTTCTGGCAGCTGGTTCCAGTGTTCTACTACCCTGTTGGTGCAAAAGGACTGTCTTAACCTTGTCCTGCTGTGATTAACTTTAATTTTGAATTGATGACCTCTAATTGCATCATTTCTGTTAAATTCAAAACAGTTCCCTGAGATAACCCTGTTCCTGACCATGAACAAATTTAAAGACCTCGATGAGATCTCCTCTCAGCCTCCTATATCTAAGTGAAAACATATTCAATTTCTTCAGTCTTTCCTCATATGCCAGGTTGCCTATACCATTAACCATTTGTGTTGCCCTCTTTTGTACTCTCTCTAAAAGCCAACAATCTTTCTCATAACTAGGGGACCAAGCTTAGACACAGTATTCCAAATGTGGCCTGACATATGCACAGTAAAGCTTCCTGATGACCTCCTCACTTTTGTATGACACATTCCTCTGTATTGCCCCAAGCATTCTTAGTGCCTTCTTCCTGGCTTCTTTGGTCTGTTCTGATGCCCCATATTTTGTGTTCAAAATAATACCTAAGTCCTTCTCCTGCTGAGTCACAGATAGTACTTGGCCACCCATCAAGTATGGAGCCTTGATATGCTGCCTACCTACATGCATTATTTTGCACTTATCAAAATTAAATTTCATTTGCCATTTTTCGGACCACTTCACGAGCTCGTCTAAGTCTTTCTGCAGCAAGACCTGCTCATTGTGCCCTGTTATTGCCCTAAAGACCTTCAAATCATCTGCAAATTTCAAAACCTTACTGCTTAGGCCACTTTCAATGTTATTTACAAACATAATGAACAATAGTGGTCCCAGTACTGACCCCTGGGGGACTCCACTAAGAACATTTTGCCATGATGATTTTGTACCATTTAGCATCACTCTCTGCTGTCTATCTGAAAGCCACAACCCTATCCATTTTAGGATGTTACCCACAATACCATGGGCCTGAAGCTGCATCATTAACCGTTTATCAGGTACCTTGTCAAAGGCCTTGCTAAAGTCAAGATATGCTACATCAACCTGATTTCCCTTATCAAATTGTTCTGTAGCAAAATTAAAAAGTCCAAGAGATTTGTGAGACACGATCGCCCTTTGTCTAAACGCATGTTGAGTATCTTGAATCACTCTGTTTGCTTCCAGAAAACGAACTATTTTATCCTTGATAATTGATTCAAGTACCTTGCAGACTAGTGATGTGAGGCTTGCTGGCCTATAGTTTTCAACTTTCCCTCTTTCTCCTTTCTTGAAAATAGGAACTACATTTGCCCTTTTCCAATCGGTTGGAATTTCATTTTGTGAAACTGACCTACAAAATATTATACTGAGTGGAATTGCCAATTCTTTTTCAGCTTCCCACAATACCCTAGCATAAATTCCATCAGGTCCTGCTGCCTTGTTTGCCTTTATTTTCCTGACATAATTCAAAACAACATCACTGTCAATGAAATCAACATCATGTAACTGATCACCTGTTGCTGAGCTGCGGTTCACAGTTGGCAGATTAGTCACATCCTCCAATATAAACACTGATTTAAACTGCTTGCTCAATTCCTCAACCATCTCACCATCCTCACTCATTATAATCCCATTTACTTCCAGTGGACCAATTGTGCTTGAAACTTTACTTAGCTTGTAGAAACTAAAGAACTTTTTACTGTCCCCATTACAGTTCCTAGCCAAATCCAATTCTTTTGCTCGCTTTGCTGCTCTGGTTTTCTGCTTCACAGCGTCTCTAGCTTTTTGATACAACCTTAGATTTACTATATTTGAAGCTTCCTTAAATACTCTAAGTGCATCTTTCTTAGCCTTAATTGCTTTTGTCAAATCTGGTGTAAGCCATGCTGGCTTTCCTACTCTTCTTTTGTGCCTTTGCTTTTGGGGGACATGTCTAATCTGAATTTCCCTCAAGTAAGATTTGAACTTTTCCCACATTTCACAAGCATTTAAATCGGAGAATTCTTCTTCCCATTTTATGGCACTTAAAGCCGCTCTCATGCAGTCAAAGTCTGCACTGTTAAAATTTGGAACCTTTGCCAAATTATCCTTGATTGTCCATGCTACATGTGCCTTGAATCTCACTATATTTTGGTCACTTCTTCCCAAAGTTTCTCCTACAGTCAAGTCTTGAACTAAATCACTTGAATCCGAGAAGACAAGGTCCAAGAATGAGCCCTGCCTATTTGGTTCTGTTACAAACTGGTGTAAGAACAGGTCCTCTTCAAGGCATTTCCTAAACAGTTTACATGCTGGGGAGCCAACACCAACATGTTCATATCCTTTTAGATTAAAGTCACCAATAATAAGGCATTTCCTCTGAAAGTTTCTACAGATTTCCTCACAAATCACCATATCAAGCTCCAGTTGCTGAGAATGTGGCAAGGTTTCTGATCGGTACAAAGCTCCTATTCTCAGTTTATTGCTGTTGCCTTTTCCCACAGAAACATCAAGCCAAATGGACTCCACAGACACATTTTTAACCCCATCTGCTACTTTTTGAGAACTGAATAAGCTATTCACATAGAGCATTACACCACCCCTTTCACTGCTGGACCCCTATTGCATGAAAACATATTGTATCCCTGGATCTCATAGTCCTGCAAGTTATCCCCAAAATACCCCTCACTGACCCATGCCTCAGTAATACAAACAAAATCTGGTTCCAGATCAGCAACATAACACTTGAACTCGTCAAATTTGGATCGAATACTCTGAGCATTAAGCATTATACACTTCAGAAACGTTCCATAACCATCTTTGGTTTTTTCATGCTGAGTAGCTCTATCATCTCTGGATGAGGTACCACTCTGCCCCCTTGATCTACTGCCATCCCTATTTGCTGACTGTGAGGTTCTATTGCCTATGCTGTCACTATTGGCATATTCATGAGATGGTAATGCCACTTCTTCCCTCCCCACCCCATTATCTAGTTTCCCTGAAGGACATGTTCATACACTTTACTTAACACTTGCACTCCCTTCTCGGAGAAGTGCAGGCCATCCCTTTGATAGAGGTCCCATGAACCATAAAACCTGCACCACTGTTGCTTGTTGCTTGTTGCTTGATACACACACTGGGATCTTCAGGAAGATGCGGTTTTCCAAATGTTACCAGTTTGTTGTGTGCCCCCCTAAAAAAAAGTCAGGTGCGGTCCGAACTCCAGGGACCACACCGGTGGCGATGACCATGTCTGTATCCACTATGCAAATTTCACCTCGCTAGAGCTCAACCTCCGATGCCATAAATGAGCCATTTTTTACGTTGGGTTGTAAATAGAATTTGGCTGTGCGCATTAAACGTCTAATTTTGGGCACACCTTAGCATGCATATCCAGATAATCATTTCTGGATGGCGCCTTTTCATAGGCACTTGCTTCATTATCTGACACCTACTCGTGCTCTGGATGATAGATTCTTATAGGCACCTGCTTCACTCTCTGACACTTACTCGTGCTCTGGACGGTATCCTCTCATAGGCACCTGATTCACTCTCTGACACTTATTCGTGCTCTGGACGGTATCGTCTCATAGGCACCTACTTCACCATCTGACATTTATTTGTGCTCTGGACGGTAGTTCCTCATAGGTAGCTGCTTCACTCTCTGACACTTATTCGTGCTTTGGACGGTAGTTCCTCATAGGTTATACCTGCTTCACTATCTGACACTTATTCGTGCCCTGGACGTAGTTCCTCATAGGTACCTGCTTCACTCTCGGACACTTATTCGTGCTCTGGACGGTAGTTCCTCATAGGTACCTGTTTCACTCTCTGACACTTATTCGTGCTCTGGACGTAGTTCCTCATAGGTACCTGCTTCACTCTCTGACACTTATTCGTGCTCTGGACGGTAGTTCCTCATAGGTACCTGCTTCACTCTCAGACACTTATTCGTGCTCTGGACGGTAGTTCCTCATTGGTACCTGCTTCACTCTCTGACACTTATTCGTGCTCTGGACGGTATCGTCTCATAGGCACCTACTTCACCCTCTGACACTTACTCGTGCTCCGGACGGTAGTTCCTCATAGGTTGTACCTGCTTCACTCTCCGACACTTACATCGGTGCACTTACTCTGGACGGTAACTTATCATATGCACCCGCCGACAATTATGCTTGCATCGCTGCGATTTCGCTCCGACGACTAAGCTTCCAGCTGGATGCAGGGGCACGAGGCGATCCAGTGGCTGATGGGGCAGGGACGTACCAGCTCTGGGAGTGGCGTGACGAAGGGACGACACCATATGGTTTCAGCAGGTTGACAAAATGGGCAATGCAAGATAAATGCATGAGACATCTCGCGTTTTTAGCTGGAATTTCCCGTCGATCGTGACCGATGGTAAATTAGTGGTATGCTATTTTACACGCTAATCTCGCCCGAGCTCATATTTGAAGTTTTCCATCACATTGGAGGACTTAGTCCCTGCACGTTTTGTCGAACTCCTCTGATACCTAAAGTTTAAAACAATACGCTAGGAATGAGCACATTAAATGTGTATTTAGTTTAGTTTTAGAATTGCTGGGCCGTCGCAATAATTTCTTTACCACCTCAATTCTCAATAAATTAAGCTGTGGTTTTCACATTTAGGACGTGACCAACCACCAGTTTTCCAACTGGTGCCCACAAGCCACCACTGGTCTTCAGGCGAGAGATAATCGGACTGTGTTCCGTTCTAGGAGTGTACCAATTTTCAGAGAATCTGGCTTATGGTGCGGATTTCCAGCCGGACGCCGACTCTTTTCGGAGATGGGCGGAACCCGAGTTTTGTGTGTTGCGTCAGGATTTTGGGAAGCTGTCCAACGAGGTTCTCAGCACTGTGCGACACCAGCAACTGTCGATCCTCCCTTGGCAAGTGGTGCGACTTGAAGATGATGTCACTCAATCAGCAATGCTTCAGCGCGATATCACAACCTGGATGTCTCGCTTCGAATCCTTGCAGCACGTGTCTTCTCACCAAGGATGCAAACACATTTTTACTGACATCGAAGATTGATGAAGTGACTATGACACCGGGGAGAAGATAAAGCAGTTTATTCACACATCGAAAGCGAAGTTGGCGGGCTTAGCTTCTTGCAAACAAGATGCCTGACATCCAACAAGTCGGCAAACATTCGAACAGCTTCATTGCATTTCAACTCAATTTGTAGATGCAGTTATACAAATATGCTATGAAATGCTTTGCAAACATTACTGCAAATATCATTCCAAAGTCGAAAGATAAGGAAAGACCAGGCACTTGAAAACCATTTATCTCACCTGTGCTTCCCAAAGCAGCGCTGGCATCCTTGGTTCTTTCTTGATGACATCCAATTCTTTCCCATATGACAGGCAAGAAAATCGAGTTTGAGAGGTTTTATCGGTAGAATATTTCATAATTGATGATGATCTTTTTGTAAGGCTGTTTTCTATGAAGGTCATCAAACGCAAGGTATAAGATGCACACCTGGATACACATGGAATTGAAACTGCATTTGGTGCCAAGCACTGACGTGATTAGTGAAGCATAACTTTCTAGATTATACGATAACTACATCCAGTCACTAATTGAATAAAGCTGAATAAAAAGAAGTGCGTTGGCTAACAGAACGGTAAAGTTAGGGGAGAGACAAAGGGGAGATAGAGCAAACAGCAAACCTGGAAACGGAAAGCCCTAAGATACTCCTGACTGCTCCCAAGGGAAAAGGAGACAAAGTCCCTTGGCACACTATGACTGCACCATCCCCTCAGGAACCAGAGTAAACCCCATTAACAACAGGTTCCCTAAAATGTTGGCCCCATTGCAAAAAGTCTGGCTATGCGATAGAGCTCACCTATAGCATTTACTATACCTATTGCTGCTTGCATGTGATTAAATTTCCATAAAGCAAGACCACAGCCATTGTTTGAAGCAAAAACTACGCTAACTAGGTAGGTTAGCTAAGCTATGATTACATATACATTTAGGTTTCCATTCGTTGTACATAGACACGTAATGCCATGTGCTTCTATATACTATTATACATAGATATGGATATTTGTATGTATATTACATGTATATATATATATATATATATATATATATATATATATATATATATATATATATATATATATATATAAATATATACATATATGGATATATATATATATATATATATATATATATATATATATATATATATATATATATATATATATATATATATATATATATATATATACATACATATATATATGTGTATATATATATATATATATATATATATATATATATATATATATATATATATATATATATAAATATATACATATATATATATATGTATATATATATATATATATATATATATATATATATATATATATATGTATACATGTATGTGCTTCTACTATGTGCATTATGTATTTCCAGCTGTCTTGATTGCATATTGGTTGCATACGTGGGGCCATCTCGACGCGTTTACCTCTGCGGTGTATTTACTACGACCTGCTTATAATATACAGTCTGGATCAGAAACGTGATGCAGTTGGAAATATTAAGCTGAAAATTGCATCGGTGTAGTAAGTTGTAAGTGGTTCAAATGTATATGAAGTATTCCACAGGACGTACATCATCAGCTACTCATTCCCAAATGCAAAATTATTATCGTACCACAAGCAGTGACGAACCCAGGATTTGGAACGGGCATCAATAATCTTGGTGTTCTCTGAACTTTAGTGCCTCTATCATGATTTTTTTGACAGGGGGTGCCGGTGCGCTCAGAAAATATCTTGGCTATATTGCAGAAATCATCGCACAATAGCTGATGTTAGTCTTTGTGGGTTTGATGGCGTCGAGACAGTCTGCAGCGCATATGCTTTAAACAATCGAAACCTTTGTGGAGGACTAATCTTGTTAACGTGATACCAGCGGCATAACGAGGACGTGGAAACTAATGGGTTCCTTGAGACCTGATAAGGTCCATTCCCCATTTAGAGTTATGGCTCATCTGACCTCTATCAGAGGGATGGCTCGCACTTCTCTGAGAAGGGGGTGCAAGTGTTAGGCAAAGTATACGAACATGTCCTTCAGGGAAACTAGATAATGGGATGGGGAGGGAAGAATTGGCATTGCCATCTCAGGGATATGTCAATAGTGACAGCATAGGCAATAGAACCTCACAGTCAGCAAATAGGGGTAGCAGTAGATCAAGGGGGCAGAGTGGTGGCTCATCCAGAGATGATAGAGATACTCAACATAAAAAGCCAAAGATGGTCATGGAACTTTTTTTAAGTGTATGATGCTTAATGCTCAGAGCATTCGATCCAAATTTGATGAGTTCAAGTGTTATGTTGCTGAGGAGAAACCAGATTTTGTTTGCATTACTGAGGCATGGGTCAGTGAGGGATATTTTGGGGATAACTTGCAGGACTATGAGATCCAGGGATACAATATGTTTTCATGCAATAGGGGTCCAGTAGTGAAAGGGGGTGGTGTAATGCTCTATGTGAATAGCTTATACAGTTCTCAAAAAGTAGTAGATGGGGTGAAAAATGTGTCTGTGGAGTCTATTTGGCTTGATGTTGCTGTGGGAAAAGGCAACAACAATAAACTGAGGATAGGAGCTTTGTATCGATCAGGAACCTTGCCACATTCTCAGCAACTGGAGCTTGATAAGGTGATTTGTGAGGAAATCAGTAGAAACTTTCAGAGGAAATGCCTTATTCTTGGTGACTTTAATCTAAAAGGATATGAAAATGTTGGTGTTGGCTCCCCATCATGTAAACTGTTTAGGAAATGCCTTGAAGAGGACTTGTTCTTACACCAGTTTGTAATGGAACCAACCAGGCAGGGCTCATTCTTGGACCTTGTCTTCTCAGATTTAAGTGATTTAGTTCAAGACTTGACTGTAGGAGAAACTCTGGGAAGAAGTGACCATAACATAGTGAGATTCAAGGCACAGGTATCAGGGACAATCAAGGATAATTTGGCAAAGATTCCAAATTTTAACAGGGCAGACTTTGTCTGCATGAGAGAGGCTTTAAGTGCCATAAAATTGGAAGAAGAATTCTTTGATTTAAATGCCTGTGGAATGTTGGAAAAGTTCAAATCCTACTTGAGGGAAATTCAGATTAGACATGTCCCCCAAAAGCAAAGGCGCAAAAGAAGGGTAGGAAAGCCAGCATGGCTTACACCAGATGTGATGAAAGCAATTAAGGCTAAGAAAGGTGCATTTAGAGTATTTAAGAAGGCTTCAAATATCGTAAATCTAAGGTCGTATCTAAAATCTAGAGACGCTGTGAAGCAGAAAATCAGAGCAGCAAAGCGAGCAAAAGAATTGGATTTGGCTAGGAACTGTAATGGGGACAGTAAAAAGTTCTTTAGTTTCTACAAGCTAAGTAAAGTTTCAAGCACAATTGGTCCACTGGATGTAAATGGGACTATATTGAGTGAGGATAGTGAGATGGTTGAGGAGCTGAGCAAGCAGTTTAAATCAGTGTTTACAGTGGAGGATGTGACTAATCTGCCAACCGTGAACCACAGTTCAGTGACAGGTGATCAGATACACGATGTTGATTTCATTGATAGTGATATTGTTTTCAATTATATCAGAAAAATAAAGACAAACAAGGCAGCAGGACCCGATGGAATTTATGCTAGGGAATTGCGGGAAGCTGAAAAGGAAGTGGCAATTCCACTTAGTATAATATTTTGTAGATCAGTTTCGCAAAATGAAATTGCAACAGATTGGAAAAGGGCAAATGTAGTTCCTATTTTCAAGAAAGGAGAAAGAGGGAAAGTTGAAAACTATAGGCCAGTAAGCCTCACATCCCTAGTCTGCAAGGTACTCGAATCAATTATCAAGGATAGAATAGTTAGTTTTCTGGAAGGAAACAAATTGATTCAAGATACTCAACATGGGTTTAGAAAAGGGCGATCGTGCCTCACAAATCTCTTGGACTTTTTGAATTTTGCTACAGAACAATTTGATCAGGGAAATCAGGTTGATGTAGCATATCTTGACTTTAGTAAGGCCTTTGACAAGGTATCCCATAAACGGTTAATGATTCAGCTTCAGGTCCATGGTATTGCAGGTAGCATCCTAAAATGGATAGAGTTGTGGCTTTCAGATAGACAGCAGAGAGTGATGCTAAATGGTACAAAGTCATCATGGCAAATTGTTCTTAGTGGAGTCCCCCAGGGGTCGGTACTGGGGCCACTATTGTTCATTATATATGTGAATAGCATTGAATGTGGCCTAAGCAGTAAGGTTTTGAAAATTGCGGATGATTTGAAGATCTTTAGGGCAATAACAGGGCAAAATGAGCAGGTTTTGCTGCAGAAAGACTTAGACGAGCTAGTGAAGTGGTCCAAAAAATGGCAAATGAAGTTTAATTTTGATAAGTGCAAAGTCATGCATGTAGGTAGGCAGCATATGAAGGCTCCATACTTGATGGGTGGCCAAGTACTATCTGTGACTCAGCAGGAGAAGGACTTAGGTGTTATTTTGAACACAAAATTGGGGGCATCAGAACAGACCAAAGAAGCCAGGAAGAAGGCACTAAGAATGCTTGGGGCAATACAGAGGAATGTGTCATACAAAAGTGAGGAGGTCATCAGGAAGCTTTACTGTGCATATGTCAGGCCACATTTGGAATACTGTGTCCAAGCTTGGTCCCCTAGTTATGAGAAAGATTGTTGGCTTTTAGAGAGAGTACAAAAGAGGGCAACAAAAATGGTTAATGGTATAGGCAACCTGGAATATGAGGAAAGACTGAAGAAATTGAACATGTTTTCACTTAGATATAGAAGGCTGAGAGGAGATCTCATTGAGGTTTTTAAATTTGTTCATGTTCAGGAACAGGGATATATCAGGGAAATGTTTGAATTTAACAGAAATGATGCAATTAGAGGTCATCAATTCAAAATTAAAGTTAATCACAGCAGGACAAGGTTAAGACAGTCTTTCTTCACCAACAGGGTAGTAGAACACTGGAACCAGCTGCCAGGAACCATTGTCAGTAGCAACACACTGAACATCTTTAAAAACGGCATAGACAATCATTATAAGAATAGGGGGATTGTTTTTCTGTATTCCAGGGAAGGTTCATCGACAGGGAGGAGTGGGAGTTGGGAGGAGTTTGTAATTGTTGACTGTGTTATGAAATAGCAAGTGAGTCTCTTATTAAGTCTAAATGCTTTATAACTTTATATAGGGTGTACCTAGCAGTGGATTCAGCACCTTCCTTCGGGATGTGATACTGATGAGATTGTCTATGGTAGCACAATGGATATGATGGGAGGAGTTTGTAATTGTTGAGTGTATTATGCAATAGCAAGTGAGTCTCTTATTAAGTCTGAACGCTTTATGAATTTCTGTGGGATGTGCCTAGCAGTGGATTCGGCACCTTCCTTCGGGATGTGATGCTGATGAGGTTGTCTATGGTGGCACGATGGGTGTGATGGGAGGAGCTTGTGATTATTGAGGGTGTTAGGCGGTAGCAAGTGAGTGGTGTTAGATGGGCTGGGATATATAGCTTCCTAGGAACTTGGGATAAGGGATTGATTGGGGTGGGAGTATGTAAATTCTAGTACCTTTTCTAGATAGGCTTAACCCAGATGGGCCCCTGTGGCTCTTATTAAGCCTTAATACTTTATGAGAGTGGCTGGTCCTAGTGGGCTGGAGGGCCCCTGAGGGCTTGAGACGCTGATGGGGACCAGCGGCCGATGTGAGGGGCCCCTGGTGGGCCGATGTAAGGGGCCCCTCGCCCGATGTGAGAAGGCCCTGGTGGGCCGATGTGAAGAACTCCTGGGCCGATGCGAGTGAGCCCTGGCCAGATGTGAGGGGGACCTGGTGGTCCGGTATGAAAGACCCCTGGGTCGACGTGAGGGGGACCTGGTGGGCCGATGTGAAGAAACCCTGGGTCGATGTGAGGGGCCCTTGGAGGGCCGATGTGAAGGGCCCTATGGTCCATGTGAAGGTCCTTGGTTGGCCAATGTGAGAGGCCCCTGATGGGCCGATGTGAGGGCTCCTGGGATAACTAAATGGCCGCCGACTGATGTAGACCGTCCCGGGTCTATGAAGAGAGCCTCGGAGTCGATGGAGCGTGCCCGCGGACAGATGTTGAGGGTCACAGGCCGGGCCAAAGTGAAGGGTCTCTGGGCGAACGGAGGGGTCCCGAGTCGGCGGGAGGCCCCAGGCTGACAAAGAGGGTCCCGGTCAGTAAAAAGAGTCCATGAACCAATGTAGAGGAACTTTGGGGAGATGGAAGAGCCACATAAACCGACGGATAGTGCCCCTCATCCGACAGATAGGGCCCTGGTCACTGGAAAAGATCCCGGACTATCGGAGACGCCCCCGAACCGACATAAAGGCACCTGGGCCGACAGAGGTGCCCAAGTCGATATGAAGAGCCCTGAACTGACTGAGGAGACACCGGGTTGTTGAAAGGACTCACGGCCTGTCAGAGAGGTCCCCGACAAGTAAGCAGGTCTCCTGAGCCAACGAAGGGGGATATTGAGCCAATGGAAAAAGCTTCTGTCTACCAGAGAGGATCCAGGGCCATTGGAGAGTGGCCGAGCCTCTATGAAGGGCCCCTGAGTCGTCAGAGAGGCCAAACAGATCTGAAGGCCCCTAGACTAACGGAGGGGGCCTCGGTTCATAGGAATGGCCCTGGACCTGACGGAGATGGCCCCGGCAAGTAAACAGGGCCCCTGAGCCAACGGTGAAGTCTCCTGAGTAGTCAAGGGGCCCATGTCATTTAAAGGTGCCCAGTCTATTAGGGACCCTTTAAAAATGTATGTGCCCGGCTAAGAAAACCATGCGTGCGCTTTTGGGCTTCGTTACTTTCCATATAGGCTCGGGACCCTCTGCGGCCACTAGGAACCCCCTCCATCGGCTCATTGACTATCTCCGTCGGTTCAAGGGCCCTCTTCGTTGGCTCAGGAGGTCCCTTTACTGGTCAGGCTCTCGCTGTGAGCCCAGGGGCCCGTCCAACGACCTGGCCCCCATCCGTCGGTTTAGATGCCCTTCACGTTGGCACGAACCGAGGCCCCTTTCGGCGGCCCAGGGGCTCGTCACGTCGGCTCGGGGTCCTTCAACGGTCGGCACTGGGCCCTCTTCAGTCGGCCTAATGCCCCCTAGAACAACGAATTTAGTATGTGCTTCGTCACGGCCATGTTAAAACACAACGTATTCAACGGTCCCCTTGGGCCTAGAAGGCTACCAAGGAGGGAGGGGCATGACCCCCTGGATCTGCCACTGATCACAAGCAAAGTAATTCGATGGAGTGAATAATATCTGTCTGGAACAAAGCAGCGGGTCGATGTGAAGGACCGGTGGTCGTCTTGGATCCCAGCGGCCTCTGATATCGCCAGAAGGCAGCTTGTTATCACCGCCTTTGTTCTCGTGCTAAATCAATCACCTGCCAGCCACCCTGAAAACAGCCTGCCTCAAGATAGCTGGCGAAGTCGGGCTGGACTGATCGGTTGGCACCGCCAAAATGCATTATGATCTCGATAAGCTACGCTGCTGGTCAAATTCATTGGGCTGCAACTAAACCCAAGTAAATGTTGAAGATTCAGCGCTCACCCTGCGGTAATAGCAGAAAGCTGGCGAGTGCGATTGGCGACACACCTAGGGAAATGGCTGAGTCTGGGCGCACTGCTCGACCAAAGATCAACATTTTGATCCATTGTGCCAAAGGCTAATAGGTTTTTGATCAGGTTCTTTCAAGCAAATAAAAATGATAGATAACTTAATGAATGTGATCCAAAGGACTCCTTGATCATCTATTATGCTGACATACTCCATTTTGGAAAATGCAGCGTGATCTTGGATGGAGCTGCCGGTTCTCACATGAGGACCGGCATGAGACCGGCTTCTCACATGAGAAACATTCAAAGAATACAACATGATTTCTGATGTGGCTTTGTGTGATGTCGAATTAGCAAATTTTCCCGATTTTTATCAGGGGGGGGGGGGCACATCGATCAATACGTTCCACTCTCGGACAAGGGCACGTTGGGTGCATGGATAGGGCATATTTTGCGGACTATTTGTGCAGAAGTGCACAAATAGGCTTGGTCATAGAAGGTGCGATAGGAAGCCTAGGAACCCTCGACATAAAAAAGCTTCTTGGATTTGTGTCGCTTTATTTTAAAACCCAGGAAATTTGCAAATTATGCGCACGCCCACCAGCGGAGTTTTCTCAAATCTTCTGAAAATTTCAGGTGATGTTTTGCAAGACCTTGTGGTTTATATGTCATGCTTCTCCATAGATACTCATCAGCACTTATTACGCGGCTCAAAGCTAGTTGGTTCTCAGCCAGTCGCATACCTAGGATTTACATGAGGGGCGGATTTGGAGGGGGCCCATCTACCCCATTGGTTAAGAATTATCCCGATGTCGACCACAATGTTTAGTATTTTTATTTTGCATTAAAAAGAATAGTGCCAACCAAATTTTCCTGTGGTCTATTGCTTAACCAACCACCATCGTTTCTAAGCTATCAGAATCAGTCCCCGCCCAAGTTTTCTGATATCCTCTGATAAGTGTATTTCGCACTGCTCGAATTCCACTTGCAAACATCACTCAATATTTGTCCCCCAAATTCCAACACCCGCCTTGCTCAATCGGCACATCGGCCACACTCCGTGCGATTATGCAGTCTCTGATAGACTCACTACGTTTTGCTCATTACTGCCATATTATGGTCTTGTGCTATATTGGATGTTATGGAATGCTTCGCATGTGGTTCGCTGGGAAAATTCGATGAATTAAATTCCAAGAATATATCTCTTCTTGCCACAATTCCTGATAGAAAAGGAATCCGAACACTAAATTGAACTAAGATGTAACTCATCTTTTGTTTACATATGCTCCGAGATTTTCACTTCACTGCTCCGGTGTTTTAGGGTCCGTTGCGTGTTTTCGCCCACTGATGTGGTTTAGGGCTTCAGCGTATTTCTTTAGGGCGCTGACGCATTTTGTAGTCTCCGGGGATTTTATGGTTATGTCGCTTTTATTGTGGACCCACGGCGTTTTTTTATTGATCGTCAGCTTGTTTTCGAAGGCCCGACGTGCTTGCTTAGTGCCCCGGCTCGTTTTTAACAGCATGTCCCTTTTGCGGAACTCGGCCTGTTGTTTGTAGGTCCTCGGTATGTTTCGAAGGCTGGGAGCGTTTTGAGATCCTTCGGTGTGTTTTTGAGGCTCCCGGCGTGTTTATTAAGGGCCCCAGCGCATATTTCAAGGTCCTATCAATCTTTGCGAGGCTCGGTGCGTCCTGGAGGGCCTGGTAAGTTTTGGCCTCCCGGTGTGCTTTTGGGGCTCCGCTGTGTTTATTTGTATTAATCCCGCTGTACCCGACGCATATTTTATGTTCACCAACGCAATGTTTGTGGCCTCCGGTGCGATTTTTCGGGCCCAGGCGTAAGGTTCCGTGCCGCCGACTCGTGTTTTCTGGGCCCCACGCAATTTATCGGGACCTCTTCGGAATTTTTCGGAGCCCGGATCGCTTTTGTGGGACCGGCGTGATCCTTCGTGATCCATGACCGATTTCGGATGCCCGGCGCGATATTTTTGGTCCCCGGCACCAGCTTTGGTGCCTTTGCGAATTTTCTTAGGACCGCTATGTGATTTTCGAGAGCCTGCTACGTGACTTTCGGGTTTCAGAACGATTTTCGGGCCTCGATTGATTTTGCAGTGCCAATCATTAATTGTTTTCGGGAATCAACTTGATTCTTCCAGGTCCCCGTGTTATTTTGTGATTCTGACGCGATCTCTTTGGGCCTCAGGATGACTTTGGGTGGCCCTGGTGCATATTATTTTTCAGAGCCAGGCGCGATTCTTTAGGGCCCACCACCTCTCAGGGTGACATTGTCCCGTTTGCCCATCCCCTTCGATACGCCACTGGGACTACGCCACTTTTTAAGGCCCTCATGCTTTCGTTTTTAGCATGGTTATTTCAGGGCCCCAATGCGCTTTCAGGCCATCTGATGTATTTTCGAGAGCTACCGGTTTGTTTATTGAGGGGCACTGCGCACTCTTTAAAGCCCTGTCGCTTCTTTTGCGGGACCCGATGTGTTTTGAAGAACCTAGATACGTGTTCGGTCTTTCGGTGTGCTCTTAGCGCCCCGTTGTACTTAGCGCCCCGCTGTTCTTAGGGGCTCGCTGTGCTTTCAACCCCGCTTTGCCTATTTGTGCCCCCGACTCAAATTTTGAGTACCCCGACTGGAATTTTTGGCCTCGGCTGGATTTTTAGAGCCCGGCACGAGTTTTCGGGGCTCGCTGTATTAATTTTCGGTCTCCAATGCAACTTGGGGGGGGCATTGGCGGAAATTGCTAGGGTTCCAGTACGATGTACGATTTTGGGGGATTCGAGTGCGAGTTTTCGGGAAGCGCTGTATTAATTGTCGGCTCCCGACGTGAAGCTTTCGGTCCCAGTGCAATTTTTTCGTGCTCCGGTGCGACGTTTGGGTGCCCGGCGCGATGTTTCGGATGCCCAACGTAAGTTTTCGGGGCCCGACGCAATTTTTCCCGGACTTCGTGCGATTCTTAGGGGCCCACCACGTCTCAGGTTGATGGGGACAATTGGCTCCTTTACCCCCTTAAGTAGGCCACTGCGCTCAGCCACTCTTACTTGGTACTAAAGCATCACCAATTAACACTAATCCCCCCACCTCAATGGGCCTTCTTTTCAAACCTACGTGAATTGGATGACATGTCGCAATGCATCAGATAGGAGGGGATGACAAATTCCTCCTGACCGGTTTGGTAGCCAGGATCGGATACCATGGGGTGGAAGGGGCGAAGAGGGTGATCCTCACCCCTTCATGTTCAATAGCACCCTGAACTATGAAGGCCATCTATGATATTTAGAAGTCTCGCCCAAGTCATCTCATGGGTAACCTGAGCTGTGAGAAGGGCACAATGAGCCCTCAAATGGGCATTCGAAGGCTCCGGAATGGCACCAGGACCTCTCAAATTATGTCAGCATGACTTGTCAGGTGGGTAGATTGACTTGCAATATGTGCATCTAATGCTGCGTGGGGAATGAGGCCTGGACTTGATTTTTGCTCTTCGTCAGGGACACCTTGATTCAGGGCAACTTCGTTGCCCCTCAGTGAAACAAAATCGTCGCGATCTGGAGCCACATGTGAGAGACTGTGGCCACTTGACCCTCAGTCGGTCCTATACCAACTCCCTGTGTCGAATGCTGCATAAACTTCTGATGTGGTTTATATGACGTCGAATACTACATAAACTTCTGATGTGGATTTGTATGATGTCCAATGCAACATAGACCTGTCATGTGGCTTGGTGTGATGTCCAAGACTGCATAAACTTCTGATGTGACTTGGTGTGATGTCGAATACTATATAAACTTCTGATAGGGCTTGGTGTGATGTCGGGTGCTACATACACTTCTGATGTGGCTTGGTGTGACGTCCAACATCACATAAACTTCTGATATGGACTTGTATGCTTCCCAATAATACATAAACATGTCATGTGGCTTGGTGTGATGTTGAATGCTACATAACCTTCCTATGGGACGTGGTGTGATGTCGAATGCCACATTCATTTCTGACATGGCTTGGTGTGACGTCGAATACTACATAAACTTCTGATGTAGTTTGGTGTGATGTCGAATGCCAATTATCTTCTGATGTGGCTTGGCGTGATGTTGAATGCCGCATGAACTTCTGACGTGGTTTTGTGTGATGTATAATACTTCATAGACGTCTGGTGTGGCTTGGTGTGACGTTAAATACTGCATAAACTTCTGATGTGGTATTGTGTGATGTCGAATGCTTCATAAACGTCTGATGTTGCTTGTTGTGATGTCGAATAACCGACATGCCCCTGGGAAATGATCATCTGATTTTTTTGGAGTGGCTTTAGCAACACGGTGTGAGCAACATGATTGGATGTCATCAAAGAAAAACATCCGCACACACGGCATCGCATCGGCCTCTTTATTGCGATGTTTTCCTTGGTGGCGCAAGCATTCTGATGGAGATTAAGGACACTATCTACCGTCCGCACGCTGTGACAGCTGATGGAGATTAAGGACACTATCTACCGTCCGCACGCTGTGACAGCTGATGGAGATTAAGGACACTATCCACCGTCCGCACGCTGTGACAGCTCATGGAGATTAAGGACACTATCTACCGTCCGCACGCTGTGACAGCTGATGGAGATTAAGGACACTATCCACCGTCCGCACGCTGTGACAGCTGATGGAGATTAAGGACACTATCTACCGTCCGCACGCTGTGACAGCCGGAATGTTTTGTTGAATCCCTAGACTGCACTGCATTTTGTTGTACCAGAATATAAAGGTAGACGTGTCGCGTTAACGCTCGTGGGCTGGCGCTGACTGTCAACCTGCGAGCTACCGTTTTGGGTAGGACATCCGCTTAAGGGTAATCGTTTTGGGAACCACATAACGACACCCGATTGACGGGTCGCCCTGTACGAGTTACCCGCGATCTGCGAGACTGTCGTTGTAATTCGTTGAGTGGAGCATGCATCAGGTGTATCGAAAAAAGAGTAAATATTTACCCTTCCGTTGATCAACCCTGATTTAGTAGTTATTCTCTCATCACGACCCTGAATATGTGTATTTTAACCCCACATAAGATAGTAATTTTTCATATTATTCGCCATCATTGGGTGCCGTTAAAGAGTTACCCGTGAGCCTTGGGTAGTTTTGTTTCCAGCGGGGTAGTTTTGTTTTCAGTGTAGGGTCCGCTAGAGATTAAGAACATGTCAACTTGTATGTGCTCTTTGTATGTCATGATGCTTAGGTTACTGTTATAAATAGGTGTTGTACTTGGCCATCTATACCCCAATTATTACATTTTAAGTTCATATATGCCTAGCTTTGTATAGCCAACTTTAACTATATTTTTACAAACGCTGGCTATTTTTGCATAGGTTGTGTGATGTGTTGCTTCCCTTCGACTGTCTCATTATCCTAGTGTGCTTCTGCGTGGTGTACCAAATCAAGCTGACGCATTCTTATGTTCATAACTTCCGCAAAACCAAAAAATACAACAGAGGTCTTGTGGCCAAACTGTCGAATATTCAATTCACTTTTTGTACATTTGGTCGTGAGTACGGATGGTGTGGTTCTTTACCTCAATCATCAGAAATTCACGTTTTCAAAATGCACTCCTGTTTGGGCTATGCATTGCGAAGCACAGGTATTCGCTTCTGGTACGACAAGAGCATACATCTTCCGGTACAACACGAGTACACGTCTTCCGGTACGACACGAGCACACATCCCCCGATACCACACGAGTAAACGTCTTCCGATATGACATGAGCACACATTTTCCGGTACGACACGAGCACATATCTTCCGGTACGCCACAGGCACACAGTGTGTCTGGCCCAATAGTGGCCAGACACTATTGGGACATCTTCTTGGGAACCTTCCAACTCAGCTCCGAATTTCAGGCTCCACTTCGAGACCAGCCGTACGCACAAGTGCTGTCTCATCCTCTATAAAGTCGCATTTGCTGTGTGCGCCACTGTGTGCTGTGCTGTGCTGTGTGCGCCACTGCCCCTTGCTGTTCCCGCTGCAAGTTGATAGTGCCTGCGCACTTGCACTGTATGCAGTTCAGGAGCGCTGCAGCACGTGCAGGTAGCGCTGTACGTTGGCGGTGGTTGTCTGGCTGGTGCGGTCGTCGATGAAAAATGGATATTTGAGCTGTTCGCTAATCATGGTACACCACGCCGTTCCCTTAGGGGAGTGCAGAGGGACCTCTTAGCGGTCTCTTCATAAACCTACAATTTTGTCGGTAGGCCTGGCCGTTCAGGTGGAACTATGTGTCGTTGGGCCAATAGAGGTTGCTCCATCGCACCGAACTCGACCTGCCTGCAACCGAAACCTGTTGCAGAACTGAGGAAGTTCTTCTTGCGCAGGAACTGCCAGCTTCTGATCCACCGAAAACGTGTAGGCTGTTCCCCACAATTCTTCTTTTAAGATCCGATGGGCTGAGGATCTGCTCAGCCCCACTCATTGCGCGAGGTGCCGAACGGAGACTTTTGTGGTCGCGCTTAAACATTCCTCAACGTTCAACGGTCTCAGCAATAGCTGACGTGCGTTTTCGCCACTTTTTCCCTTTCTATAATCTCCAGAATCTGTCACCTTCACAAGATTTTCTCCGTTAGGCTCTGTGTGGTGTTTCTTGCAGGTGCCAAACGCTGTCGAAATTGATGCTTAAATTTTATATCAGCCTAACTTTATCTCTCAGCCTAAGTACATTTCATCTCAGTACGGGGCCCGTCTCTGGGTATAGTTGTGTTACTTTGATACGATGTGCTTTACTCAGTTCATTCATGTTGCAGAAAAACAAATAATACCCAGCAGACCCACATACAAAATAGCAGAATACATGATATCACGGCATTACAGCAATACAACATTTTAATATCACGAAGAATGGCTCTTAGATGCTCCTGGGTTTTAGACATTCTGTATAAATAAAATATATATACGACCTTCAATATACCAGGAGGTGCTGAGTTGACAACATTTTACCTCTGTTGCGATGGTGCACCCGATTAAAAGTATGCCTCTGTGCATCTGGGTCGTGTCTGCATCGCAGCTTTCCCCCTCAGCTCGTGCCAGACACCACATGTTTACGCTCGCGGCACCCTACGTCAGCTGACATTGAGCCAAGCAGTCGGCCCGCTCTAATGGCGGAGCACGCCGATCATATATAGCGTGTCGTAGCCGTGTAGCCGGCGGCTGAATACCCACGGCTGGCCATGCTGACGTCACAGGTGGAGCCGCACACCTCTTGCCATTAACGGAGATTGCGAGCACTTCGGAGAACAAAACTAAGGAGGAAGGCCGGAAAAAGTAAGATTTTATATATATATATATATTTTTAATGTTTTTTTTTAGTCCGAATGCTTGCTGAGGTGGCTTTATGAACCAGAGATCCGTTGCCAAGCAAGCTTGTTGCGTGAACCCTGGCGACACCACCCGATCCATGGGGGCCACACCACCCGTCACCCCACCACTCAGTCCCCGTCACCCCACCACTCAGCCCCCGTCACCCCACCACTCAGTCCCCACCACCCCACCACTCAGTCCCCGTCACCCCACCACTCAGTCCTCGTCACCCCACCACTCAGTCCCCACCACCCCACCACTCAGTCCCACCACTCAGTCCTCGTCACCCCACCACTCAGCCCCCGTCACCCCACCACTCAGCCCCCGTCACCCCACCACTCAGTCCACGTCACCCCACCACTCAGTCCCCACCACCCCACCACTCAGCCCCCGTCACCCCACCACTCAGTCCACGTCACCCCACCACTCAGTCCTCACCACCCCACCACTCAGCCCCCGTCACCCCACCACTCAGTCCTCGTCACCCACCACTCAGTCCCCGTCACCCACCATTCAGTCCCCGTCACCCCACCACTCAGACTCCGTCACCTCTGACAGCCGCTGGGCTGCCGGCTGCACCACGCCTCGGGCAATCTCCACATGCAAATGATTAGTGCTCGCCTGGAGTGGCCAGGAATTGTGAATCGGAACACTCGATCTGGGTCCGAAAATACACCCAGCCCCGAGCCATGCACCGCCGGCAGCCAATTAGCCTCACAAAGCATCCGATCCGGGCTGCAGTCGCGGCGGTGCGCCGACCAACCAGCCAGATATTCACTGGAGCGGCGCTCCGTCCGACCGGGGAACTGCCCCGGGCCGCCCGTATGGTGACGCTTCGTCCGATTGGGGAACTTCCCCTGGCTGCCCGTAGGGTGACGCTCCGTCCGATTGGGGAACTTCCCCGGGCCGCCCGTATGGTGACGCTCCGTCCGACTGGGGAACTTCCCCGGGCTGCCCGTAGGGTGACGCTCTGTCCGATTGGAGAACTTCCCCGGGACGCCCGTATGGTGACGCTCCGTCCGACTAGGGAACTTCCCCGAGCCGCCCGCCCGTATGGTGACGCTCCGTCCGACTAGGGAACTTCCCCGGGCCGCCCGTATGGTGACGCTCCGTCCGACTAGGGAACTTCCCCGGGCCGCCCGTATGGTGACGCTCCGTCCGACTAGGAACTTCCCGGGCCGCCCGTATGGTGACGCTCCGTCCGACTAGGAACTTCCCGGGCCGCCCGTATGGTGACGCTCCGTCCGACTAGGGAACTTCCCCGGGCCGCCCGTATGGTGACGCTCCGTCCGACTAGGGAACTTCCCCGGGCCGCCCGTATGGTGACGCTCCGTCCGACTAGGGAACTTCCCCGGGCCGCCCGTATGGTGACGCTCCGTCCGACTAGGGAACTTCCCTTGGCCGCCCGTATGGTGACGCTCCGTCCGACTAGGGAACTTCCCCGGGCCGCCCGTATGGTGACGCTCCGTCCGACTAGGGAACTTCCCCGGGCCGCCCGTATGGTGACGCTCCGTCCGACTAGGGAACTTCCCCGGGCCGCCCGTATGGTGACGCTCCGTCCGACTGGGACTGCCCCGGGCCGCCCGTATGGTGACGCTCCGTCCGACTAGGGAACTTCCCCGGGCCGCCCGTATGGTGACGCTCCGTCCGACCAGGGAACTTCCCCGGGCCGCCCGTATGGTGACGCTCCGTCCGACTAGGGAACTTCCCCGGGCCGCCCGTATCGTGACGCTCCGTCCGACTAGGGAACTTCCCCGAGCCGCCCGCCCGTATGGTGACGCTCCGTCCGACTAGGGAACTTCCCCGGGCCGCCCGTATGGTGACGCTCCGTCCGACTAGGGAACTTCCCGGGCCGCCCGTATGGTGACGCTCCGTCCGACTAAGGAACTTCCCCGGGCCGCCCGTATGGTGACGCTCCGTCCGACTAGGGAACTTCCCCGGGCCGCCCGTATGGTGACGCTCCGTCCGACTAGGGAACTTCCCCGGGCCGCCCGTATGGTGACGCTCCGTCCGACTGGGGAACTTCCCCGGGCCGCCCGTATGGTGACGCTCCGTCCGACTAGGGAACTTCCCTGGCCGCCCGTATGGTGACGCTCCGTCCGACTAGGGAACTTCCCGGCCCGCCCGTATGGTGACGCTCCGTCCGACTAGGGAACTTCCCCGGGCCGCCCGTATGGTGACGCTCCGTCCGACTAGGGAACTTCCCCGGGCCGCCCGTATGGTGACGCTCCGTCCGACTAAGGAACTTCCCCGGGCCGCCCGTATGGTGACGCTCCGTCCGACTAGGGAACTTCCCCGGGCCGCCCGTATGGTGACGCTCCGTCCGACTAAGGAACTTCCCCGGGCCGCCCGTATGGTGACGCTCCGTCCGACCAGGAAACTTCCCGGGCCGCCCGTATGGTGACGCTCCGTCCGACTAGGGAACTTCCCCGGGCCGCCCGTATGGTGACGCTCCGTCCGACTGGGGAACTTCCCCGGGCCGCCCGTATGGTGACGCTCCGTCCGACTAGGGAACTTCCCCGGGCCGCCCGCCCGTATGGTGACGCTCCGTCCGACCAGGGAACTTCCCCGGGCCGCCCGTAGGGTGACGCTCCGTCCGACTGGGGAACTTCCCCGGGCCGCCCGTATGGTGACGCTCCGTCCGACTGGGACTGCCCCGGGCCGCCCGTATGGTGACGCTCCGTCCGACTAGGGAACTGCCCCGGGCCGCCCGTATGGTGACGCTCCGTCCGACTGGGACTTCCCCGGGCCGCCCGTATGGGGACGCTCCGTCCGACTAGGGAACTTCCCCGGGCCGCCCGTATGGTGACGCTCCGTCCGACTAGGGAACTTCCCCGGGCCGCCCGTATGGTGACGCTCCGTCCGACCAGGGAACTTCTCCGGGCCGCCCGTAGGATGACGCTCAGTCCGACTGGGACTGCCCCGGGCAGCCCGTATGGTGACGCTCCGTCCGACTGGGACTGCCTTGGGTCATCCGCACGGCGACGCTCGGCACAGCACAATCAGGCCGACTCGAGTATCTTTCAATGACGCCAACAAAGTGACACTGGGGCACTCAGGTGCAGACACACTGGCGCAGACAAACTGGCGCTGACACACTGGCGCTGATACACTGGCGCTGACACACTGGCGCTCACGAGCTGGCGCTGACACACTGGCGCTGATACATTGGCGCAGACAAGCTGGCGCTCACGAGCTGGCGCTGACAAACTGGCGCTGATACACTGGTGCGGGCAAACTGGCGCTCACGAGCTGGCGCTGATACACTGGCGCTGACACACTGGCATTGACAAACTGACGCCGGCAAGGTGGTGTTTATGAATTCATGTCGAGAGACCACTGCATTTATGTGTTTGTTGACAAGCCTATGGATATATATATGTGTGTGTGGGGGTGTATATGTATATGTATATATATATATATATATATATATATATATATATATATATATATATATATATGTGTGTGTGTGTGTGTGTGGGTGTGGGTGTGTGTGTGTGTGTGTGTGTGTGTGTGTGTGTGTATATGTGTGTGTGTGTGTGTGTGTGTGTGTGTGTGTGTAGGTGTGTGTGTGTGTGTGTGTAGTTAATTACGATAGCATATTCGGCGCAGTAAACTTCCTGTTTGTCTTCGTACGCTTGGGTCGCTTTTCGGTTGCATGTTGTCATGTCTATGCAAAATATCACCAAATGTTGACATTTGTTCCGACGTGTCAACCCACTTGAACCATTTTCAATGTTTTGACAGTTCTTCAAAGCACTTCGACTTTGCTCTTAACTTCCACTTCCATTTTCGTTTTAGACAACAACGACCCTCCCCTCCCAATGATTCATCACTGCACCATAACCCTACCATACAGTGGGAGTTGTGTCAGCTGCCTGGTTGGTATGTTGATGATAGGTGCGGTGTGCCTAATGTACAGTGTTTCAAATGCTGTGAGTCTTCTACGATCGTTGCATCGTGCGAATATAGTAGTGTAGGATGTCAGGATGTCTCGTGTAATGACGGTGTCGCGGTGGTCCTGAAAGTATTTCTTGGGCGCCCCCTCCTGCAAATGCACCGTCAAACGCCTGCTCAGTGAAGTTGTCCTACCAATGCGGTATGCCTCACGGATTGCACATTCCCCGTATTTGCATTGAAACCGGTAAACTGCATTGGCACAGATCCCACAGCAGCGCTAAAAGTTAAGATCAACATGTTCATTGATGCAGCCAATGCCGGGGTAAATGAGGTGCGTTTACAGAGAGTTGTTGGTGAGCATAGCCCGGGTTATCTGTGCGGCAACATTAAAACCCATAAAGCCGGGGCGCCGATCAGGCCAAGAATATCACAGATGCCTACGCTGACATACCAAGTCGCCAAAAAGCTGAACGAAATAATTGCTCCATATCCCTCATCCACACACACTATTCGATCCATAGGGGAATGTATCGATATTCTGCATGCAAAACAATTGCAGGGTATTCTGGCTGCGCTAGATGTAGATGTTCCTTTACACTAATGTACCGGTGGAAAGGACGATACAAACTATTATTCAATATGTTTGCGACCATGATCCCAGACCGACAAAGCTTCCCAAGCTCATCATAGAGGGCTTGCTGCGAGCATGCACCACAGAAGGGCCATCGAGATGCCCCGAAAGTACCCTACGCGTACAGGTGGATGGTGTGGCCATGAGCTCCCCGTCAGGTGTACTGTTCTCACAAACTTACACGTGCACACTGTGGAACGTGAGGTTTTAGAGGGCCCTAGCGCCAGGCCTCCAATGTACTACAGGTACGTGGATGACATTTTCCTCAGCGTGCATACTGATGAGAGCTTAATCTCCATTAAGCATGAATAAAGGTGGCAATCAGGATTGAATTTTACTATCGACCGTGGTGTGGACAAGAAGCTACCCTTCTTAGATCGTATGTTGAATATAAGTGGTGGGAACGTGAAGACAGACGTTCACAGGAAACCAACTGATTTAGGCAGACGCGTGAACGGAGAGGGGGACTGCACCGACTCATACAAGCTGAGTGTAATTCGATCGTATGTAAGGAGAGCGTTCACAACTTGTTCTCCCTGGCGATTGCTTCACGGATAATTACAGAGATCCTGTCAGATCCTGATAAATAATAGGTACCGAAATGCCGACTTCGATGCCGTCGTGCATACTATGCTAAACCACTACATGCCCCCCCCCCCCCAAAAAAAAACAGCCAGAACAGATTAATTAGTAGTATTCTACAATAATTGGCTGACTTCTGCATGGAAGGCTGACGAAAAAGTCATCCGGCACATAGTGATGCGGAACTGTAGGTCTTCCGACCATAACCAAAAGATTCGCCTCGCAATATATTGCAAGTATCCGAGAGCATCTTCCCTGGTGATGAAAAACAATGCATCCAACACGCCTTCAACCCTGAAGCATTCATTCATTCATTCATTCATTCATTCATTCATTCATTCATTCATTCATTCATTCATTCATTCATTCATTCATAACAATTTCAATATCAATCTGGCCCAAAGTTGTTTTTGAATCTTTTTATTTTGAAAGCAGATTCACGAATGTGTCCATCAACGAAACTATAAATATAATATCTGGATACGTACGCGAAAGTCAAGACTTTCGCCCACAAAACTACCCAAAAACGTACTTTAAAAATGTGTTTCGTATTGCATAGCAGAATCGCCATTGCGCTTCCCCAGAGGTCAACTGTTGAAAAAATAAATGGTGTGGCCATGGATTCATCGTTGGGTGTCACGCTTGCCAATGCCTATATGTGCTATGTTGAAAGCGAAGTCCTGGGGCTAAGTGAAAAGAAACCTCATCTTTACAAACATTACTTTAACGACATTTTCGTTCGAAAAGAAGCCGAGGATACCGTAAAAGCATTACAGCATGATCTTAGTCAGAATTTAGTTCTAAGATTCACATATAAACTTGGTGTTAAGAGTAAACTACCTCTAAGAGGTTTTACTGCACGTTTCTGAAGGTAAACACGAAATGTCCATCCGCAGGAAAGCTACAAGTAGTGGGAGGTCCTTGCATGCGAATAGTGAGTGTTCTACACGCTGCAAAACGAACGGGAGTTATCCGTACTTACCTCCCACTGGCCATGAAAACGTGTACGTCTTGGAAGTTTGTCATAACAAAATCCCCACTTGAAGCAAATGCTCACAAACAATATGTGTGTAAGCATGCAAATTTACCAGGAGAAAAACCAGGCCCTCAACATGACGATTAAAGGGAAGTAAGTAAAGAAAACCTATGATAAACAGTTGACCGTTAAGCTTGTCTTCAACAATGAAGAAATCAAGCACATGATACATTACAAGAGTAAAAGAATAGCTCACCTGGTGATGCAAAACAAACCGAAACAAGCCGCTCCAAAAATGACCAATGTGGCTTGCAAGTATTCCGGCCAATATTAAAATTGAAAACTTCAAAAGAATAGAAACTAGGTTGGTCTGACTTATCACGATTGACCTGCCACCTGACTTCCGGCGCGCCAGAGGCCCACATTCGCCAAAAACACGGACGGAACCCAGCACGACATGACCTCGTGAACAACACTAGCATACGAAATCAATACGAAGCGACTTCAAATCATCGAACACCCTTCGTATCCATCAGCAGATACTCAAAGCCCAAGAGGATCTGAGAGGAATCATCGCATTATGTGATTCGTTTCCAAATATTTCCTGATTGTAACCCGCTACATGAAGGTGCTATTACCAGCCCAGCATAATAACCATATTCAGAAATGCTGACTCAATCCACAACTTGTATCACAAAAATGCTATCATGTCACCAGGGTAGACGCACGACGAAAGAGCATTCCAAAACATAGTACATTGAAGTTACAAGGCTAAACAGCTCGCTGATCGTATCAAATTGAACAATTACTATTAGAGTCCAACCACATCATCTTTGATCGTGACAAAACAACACCTCACAAGCTTCAGCACAACTCAAACGAACAAATGACTGATATCACTATTGCTGCCATGTTTGTGCGATGACGTGAAAAATTCACGAAACTTTTCGAGGAAAAATGGATTAAATGAAAATTATTCGCAATTTAACATTGGCGATGTGAAGCGCAATATCCGAAAACAAGAGAAAAACTAAAAGGAACTGATTTATGACGAATATGCGGCCATCTTCAATGAATAATGTCTGGATGGAGGATTGCTTTCAAGAAACTGATGTATATATATATATGAGTGTGTATGTGTGTGTGTGTGTAGGTGTGTGTATCAGAAAAGTATCACATAATTTTGTTTTCGTACATGCGTCCTTGAATATAGCAGCCAGGCATGTGCTTTTTATATTTTCGTTTGTTGTTTCAATAATTTGTATTGTTTGCCGTGTTCCTTAATGATGTTCCATAAGGACTGAAACGTTTTTATCCGGGTTTGCACCTGGTAAAGATCACTGCCGTTCAATACTTCAGAATACTGATGTCATTCGCATGCGTGGGGGCTGTCATCTTGGAGTAAAGATTACTGTCAGTGTAGCACTTCGTCATACAGATGTCCTTCACGTAGTGGAGGCTGTCATCTCACACTTGTCCTTGTGGTTGCCCGTGGTAAGGTTCCACGCGTGGCTAACTGGCGATGAATGAACGGATCGGTCTGCTTAGTATGTCGCTTCTAATGCGGTACGATGCCACCTGGCACACTCGCTGGTAATTTGGTGTTTTCGACTGGTGCTTGTTCTGTGAGTGGTGTGTCGTGGTGTTGCTGGGTATGTGTCGGTTAGCCACCGCTTTACAGGTGGATTGTGAAACGCCGGCTGTGTGTGATGGATGTGCTGCCGATGTATGCACTATTCGGTATGTACGATTGCTCAGTCTCCTAGGTTGCATTTGTAGTGAGAAATGACGCTTGTTTGCTCGATTGGTGCTGGGTCTTGTGAGGGGATGTTTTCCATGGTCAAGGATGACTTGGCTGGACTCGGTTAGTAAATGTTCAATTTGATGCGATAAATTAGCTTTTTGGCTGAGCAATTTCTGTATATGGTGTTTTGGAATGCTCTTTCGTCGTGTTTGCACCCTGGTGACATGGTGTTTTTGTAATACCAGTTGCGAATGCAGATACCGGTTTCGCATGATGCAGGTGCTTTGTTCTGCTGCGGCTGCGCTTTGTTTGCGGCTGTACACCACCAGGGTACTATTCAAATGTCCTCAGGGAAAATTTCAGTGTCAGACGGACGGAGTAGCAATGGGCTCATCTCTGAGTCTACTCTTTGCTGAAGCTTTCATGTGAACCATGGAAAACGTAGTTCCGAGCGATGACCTCAAACCACACAGGTATGTATTATCGGTGCATCGACGACACCGTAGTAGACGCCCACGACACGACACTGGACTACCTAAAATACAGGTTTAAATCTACATCCGGACTGAAGTTCACAGTCGAATAATCGATCGACAACGAAATGGCAGCTTTCTGAACGTGACCATCGACGCAGCAAGCACTGCGAACTACACGAGCGTGCACCGCACCGCAGCCGACAAGGGACAGTGCTGAAGCGAGGCCGGCCAGTACTCGGAACGCTATAAGGCCAGCATTATCAGGATAACGTCCACCGTGCTCTCAAACACGGATCGACATGGTCCGCCGTGCTTTGTCAGTTCGCCAGGATCAGGCAATCACTGGTAACAATAATTAACCTACATCTTGAAGCAAATCAAGAAGGCCCTCGAAAAGTACCTCTACCCATTCCAGCGATCGAAACCGGCTGACTCAATACACAACTTGTATCACAAAAAACGCTATTATGTCATCGGGGTAGACGCACGACGAAAGAGCATTCCAAAACATAGTACATAGAAGTTACAAGGCCAAACAGCTCGCTGATCGCATCAAATTGATCATTTACTCTCAGAGTCCAACCACATCATCTTTGATCGTGATAAAACTACACCTCACAAGATTTAGCACAACTCAAACGAACAAATGACTTACATCACTATTGATGAAACATGACACACTGCGCGCTGCTGGGCCATTCAAGGAAAAATCAACAAGGCAAGCTTACCACACACCCTTCAATTTGGATTAAAATTGGTTCATATCGTTATTGATAGCCCAGATTACGATCGTGATATTTCACTTTTCTAAGTATCAAGAGTCACAAGCAACATGCCATCGAAGTTTTGAGTTCACGGCGTAAGTTTAGGACGGATCAACAAAATAATTGTAGCAATTAACGTTCCAAATTATACATCATTTGAAGGAGGAAGACCTATTCAATGCAATGCAAATAGTTGTGATTTGCTGAGGCCAACTTTATGCTGTTAACTTGTGATTTTTTATTGACCTCGCGACCTTTTAAAAAACGTCCTATTTTGATTTTCTTTCTTTCTTCACCGAGCATCGCCCCAACAATTGTCTAACTGAACCACTCAATTCTGATGCTCAAATATTCCCGGTGGCTACAAATATTTACACATTAATGGTTGTTTTTAGATTTGCCAGTGCAACCATTGGATAATAAGTGGACTTTCTCCAGTTGTGAATGCATCTGCCACATGTAAGGAATCAACACAGACCGGAACGTTGTCACTGCAGCCGTGTGCTGTGCTAGGGAGCCAAACCACGCAAAAGCGTTTGCATGAATCGCTGGCGCATAACGCTCACAGATGAAGAATGCATTGGGAGTTATCCCAATGCAAACTTTGAACCGCTTCCTGGATGACGCATGAACAATTTCGAAAAAGCTCCGACCACGACCGCCTGACTGCCAGAGATAGTCCGCAGCTGCTTGAAATGCTGCGATTGCGCCTGGGCACAGCTGTGCCTCAGCTGCGATGCTGCATCACTCATCGTAGAATTATGCCCGGAGGCCAGAAATGCATCATTCAACGTGCAACGACCAACAGGTCACACACAGACGTTATGTGTGCCCCGCCGTCGGCCAGCACGCAGTGGTGAGGCCTCAAACTCGCAAAGGTTGAAAACCTGAGGGTAGGCTGTCATTTCCTTCCTAAAAAAGCGGAGCACAATTCGCGAAGGTTGCCCGAAAATAGTTGCTATTTTACTGCACGTCTCGTACTTTCTGCATCTCTAACGGTTTTAGCATCACCATGTCAGGGCACAATCTATTAACCCTCTATCGGGTCTCGGGCGGGGGTCTTCATCCGCCTCCCTCCTAAGTGTTTTCGCCGACAGTGAAAAACAGCGCACGACAGCGCGCTGAAATGTGGTGTGTCTCTCCCGCATCAATTTGGCATGTGTGAAAATTTGGAGGTCAGGTCATCAATGGTCACCGAGTTAGTCAAGGTCAAGTGAGGTCACCTCCAAAAACTTTCAGCCAGTTGTCACGCTTTAACGGGTCAGGATATTTGAATGCATCTTTCAGCGTTTAATTATATTGAGAGACGCAACAAAACGCACCAGAGGATTTTTTTTTAAAGTTTTTGTTTTTCACGACTGAATTGTTTTGCATATCAGCCTATTAGAGCTAAAATCGAAGGTTCTGGCTAAAGTAAGCACTTTTTGTGAGGATACGTTTATTTACACTAACGTTTCTCGGTGCGCTCTACCCATCAGAAGAATACAAATACAAAAATCGAAAGCTAAAATGTTTGCAAGTAAGAAAAAAAGGTGGTAGAACATTTTGGGACCATGGTCCATTTCACCTTCCTATTCGGATCCCAAATGAGATTTGTCTTTAAAATATTCCCCAAAGTGAAATCCCAGAGCCAAAACATGACGTCAATCGTGACCTCATGAATTCCCTTAGTAACATCACTTTTGTACTGTGAAAAAAAAATGGAGTGGTTTCCGGCCCTACTCGTCGAGCGCGTTCTGATGACACCTCTTTCATTTTTTTGCGATGCTTAGTTTGGAGATTAGAGGGGGCTTATAATGGCACCCCACTCCCCCCGAGACGGGGTGTGAAGATCTGACGGGAAAGACAGGGCGTGCTAATATCGTCGAACTCGTAAAATTGAACCACTTCCCTGTCCAATTTTTGTTCAGGAACGTGTGTGGCCGCGGCGGCTTCCACCAACGCCTCCAAAAAAAAACGCCATAAGATGTCGACGACAGAAGTACGATAACTCGTGGCACACACGTCAACAGGCCCCAGAGACACGAACAGATTAGATCGCAACCAAATCCTACAAGGCACCGTAAGCCCTGATGTCGTAAAAAAATATAAATTGTGACCTTTGTGACATTCCATGATCATTTGATTCAGAATCCAAAAATCTGCGAATCGTAATCTTGGACGTAGATAACCCGGTGAACCAATTTTTGTATCACAATTGAGGGGATCTGGTATACAATTTGTATTCTACCTTGGTGATTTGTCCTAGAAACGTCCTGCTACCAAATAGTGCAAATATAGGCAGCACATCAACATCATCACACTCAGCCAACGTTTCATGCTGCACCTGCAAAACGATGGCTTACTGACACATACCCAACAGCGATACGATACATCACTCACGACACAGACACTGGTCCAAAACACGAAAAATAAAGTCACGTGCGCAGGATAGGTGGTGTTATACGGCATTAGTAGGGAGCTATGTAATATTATATATATATATATATATATATATATATATATATATATATATATATATATATATATATATATACACATATATTTATATATATATAATATTTAGCTATGTATCATTTATTATGTTTTTTCGTCATGTCCGTTTATGATGTTTCGAATATTCATGGTAAGAAGTATATAAATATGCATATTTCATGTCAGAATCTTTCAACTTTCTACGTTTCGTCTAGTGTCAGACATTTTAAGAAGAAGAGGTTTTTCGATATTTGTATTTTCAGGTCCTATTATCAATGTAAAAATAACCATCATGCCTCGTACAGAACAATTGAAACATTTTCTCTCGGTTTGCACTCCGCAAAGTCCGCTGTCAGTGCAACATTTCAGCATGCAAATATACAATTTGCATTTGCTAGGGGCTCTCATCCCACGTATTTGTTCCAGTGGTGGCCCGTCGTTAGGTAGCAGGGTTCCATACGCGTTTACCTGGCGAGGAATGTAGCATAGTTTATATTAAATGCTGGTTTGACCACCTCATTCATAAGACTGTGTAATCTCTTATTGCGCAGCCCGTAATGCTGCACGCCGTAAGCCAGCCGGCTTACCGCCCCGCAACTGTGACGCGCCTAGCAACTGTTTAGCCGTACGCGTAGTCAGCGTTCTGAGACTGTGGTCCCGCGACGACTGATGTCTACGACGCAGTACCTGTCGTCACGGCTGCCACGTTCCCACAGAACCACCCCGGATGTGTCAAGCTTCCTGAACTGTCGAGCTGCGCGGGTCTGTCGCGGTCAGCCGCATCTGTAAATTGAATATCTGTCTTTCGGCCTCTAAATTCAGAACGTGTAACATTTACTGTCGGCGGTCTCACCGAAACATTGCACAAACGTCCTTCTGAAGCGTTCGAATTGCTGTTTACTGCCGTTTATTTGCTTTCACCGCTGCACAATACATTAAGTGCAGAGTCATTGCACTTTCGGGAGTTGTCGCAACGCGCGGTCGTTTTGGACTTCATCACGAGCCTGCGAGACGACTATCCTACAGAATTGAGCGGACTGTCTACCTACATAAATTAATGGATATATGTGTATGTATATATATAACTATACATTTCTATACATATATATATATATATATATATATATATATATATATATATATATATATATATATATATATATATATATATATATATATAGTGCCTGATTGAATATACTGGCCAGGCTGGCAGTCAACATTTTTTTGTGTAGTTTAAATTATGTGTCGTATTCTATTTGTTCTTCGTCATGTCGATGAATGGTGTTCCGAATATTCATAGTAAGAAGTAGATAAAGACATGCCAAAGAACAGTGAGAAGATGTTCTGCGAACCAAGATGAAGTCAGTTATGTCACGCCAAGATCAAAGCATGAAAGGTACATTTTTGTTCACAATTTCCGTCCTATTTGTCACCGCAAAAAAACCTGAAGTTAGATAGATCATAAGTTCGCCTAATAATGTACAAAGGTTAGGGTAATGTCATGGAAATGTGGTTCAACATGTGTCATGGAGTAAAAATTGATGTAAATGAAGTACACTTCGTAAGGGTCAAAGAATGCGAAGGATACTTGCATTCATGGCTGGAGATCGCTCACGAACCAGGGGGAGGGGTCCAAGTCCTTATTTCAAAACGTATTTTCGGAATGAATAAGGGAAATGACAACCTAGCATTAGCAGGGTATCAAACCAAGTGGGGGAGGGGGCAGACAGTGGGTTTGGAGATCCTCCATCTGATCGGGGATCTCCAGCTATCCTTGTATTATTGAATGCATTTCGTTGGACCCAATTGTTGCAAAATAGTGTTTTAGATGATCGCCTATGCGTTGCAACGGTGTTAACTTTCAAGGTCGTTTAAGATCGATGACCTGAGAAGACGATAAATTTACATAGTTGGCCATAGCATCAAAGTTGAATGAGAAGAAGTTTGTTGGTGCTTTATTCTAGTTAAACTATAACGGTTACCATAAAGCGCATAACACGCGAACTTCATCCTGGGGCACATAGAACGGCCACGCTCGTCCTGGACCACATGGAAGGCTCACATTTATCCTTAAGCACATAACACGGGTACAATTACGGTGAGGCACATAACACGTTCGCATTTATCCTGGAACACATAAAAGCCCACATTTACCATGGAGCACATAACACGTCGCATTTGCCCTGGAGAACATTGAACGAGCACATCTACGCTGGAGGGCATATCACGACCACATTTACCCTGTGGGAAATAAAACGCCCACATTTACCCTGGAACAAATACAACGCCCACATTTACCTTCGAGCGTATAACACAAGTGGTCTGATACCTTATAAGACGCAGGCATAATGACACCGCATTCTAAATTGTACATCGAGCTCGACAAGCTAGCTGCCTCGCTTACACCTAGCGGAGGAGATGCGAACGATAAGCACGCCATACGGATGAATGGCAGCCACAGCAGCTCGTCGCTAAATCTTGACGATATTTGGAGAAATAAAGATGGAGGAATGCATCTAGAAGTGTTGCCCTTTCCCCCTGTGTCGGATAGCTTCATCGTGTCGGAATCAACGGATGCCAGTTTCCTCCCGGTATCACGAGCGTAGTGTTCTTCAATTTCGTTCAAAGGTTAACACATTCCCAGATTTCCCCATAGCTTTAGCGTCAGAAGTGCGGGCGGTGCGGTGTGGTCGATTGTCAGGTGAAATATATTCACCAAGCAAGTATACTGACAAAAATGTACCCCTGTAAATTCTTCGGAATTTATCGTTTGTTTCAATAAGTGTATTCTAAATGAACTGACACATCTGCTATTCTGCGTCAAATTTGTTTATCGATGAGATAGCATCGCAAAGATAATCTTCTGATGTGATGCATTATAATCATATGCTAGAGATTTCAGGGGTAGTGGTCCATAATTGCATTATTTTTGGGTGATTGAGCACTACAAGTTTCTAAAGGAATCCTTCGATTAGCATGGGTGTCATTGGGTAGGTAGTGACGGATAAAGCCACCCAGGAAGCGCCGATGCTTTTCGTGTCGGGGAAAACTCGGTACTAAATTCATTATCAATCATGCAATACCACATGTCCACATTAAAGCTATTAAATGTAGGGTCAGGCGCTCCCTTTGCTCCCTCTTCGCCCCCGCTTCCAACATCAATGAAGTCAACCCGAGGAGGAGTAATAGCCATAATGTGTGTGTGTGTGTGTGTGTGTGTGTGTGTGTGTGTGGGGGGGGGATTTTTACGTTGGTGCTATACGACACTCTAAAGGTTAAAAGAGTTATGGTTCCGAAAAGTATGTGGGCTTCCGTTCCGACGGCTTCCATCTTTAAACAGGCTAAGTCGTCTTGGGAGTAACGAAATGTTCCGGTGGATAAAACAATTTCCAGCGTTCCCAAATAAAAAGCATAACACTTGGAATAATAAACGCGCAAGGCCAATATTCAGCCCTTGTTATGTTTATACCATGTGCGAAGAACGGTTAAAAGCTGCAATGAAAATCGGAAAATTTAGCCATGCTTGGTAAGATGGGCTGTGGACAGCTGGTTTAGATCAGTCCGAGTGGGAAACCCTCATTCATTACATAGATAATCCGGATACCTTAACATACAGCATATTGTATGAGTATTGTGTACAATGGACGTCAGAACCGGTAAGGCAAGAGTACGAGTGGCGTAAGAACCGGCATGGCAGTCAGAATTGTACTACCACAGCCACGATTCTTACAAGGCTGGCTCCTGAATACTTCATTATGACTCCGGATTGCGGGCAGAGGATGCGCTTCCTATCTCCAGGGATGAGTCCATCCAGCTGCGACCTGAGCTCTCGGGTCATTACTACACTTAACGATCACGCTTATGGCGAAGCACACCAGATCAAATAATGACGACTGATGACTGTTCGAGTCCATTTGCCAAATGATTCTAGCGAAGCTCGGGCTCCGATTGGAAGACATTTAGACATTGGAATCAAAAGAGACTGGAAGACATTGGAGAGCGCATTTATTTGAAGCAAAGGCGGCGCTACCGGCGAATGACTGAAGTGGTAGGGGCAGTCTGTAGCAGGGGCAGTCTGTAGCAGACTAAGGGGCAGTCTGTAGCAGGGGCATCCTATGCCCAGGTGGTCACAGGCCACCAGGTAACTGTAGCTTCCCCTGCTGCGGAGGTGGCAGGGAGATCTGAAGGGATAAGTGTTCCTAGTGAACATAATATTTCTAGTTGTAGCTCACAGGAGGGGCAGTGGTTTAAAGTCAGGGGGTGGAGGATTTGGAGGCGTGAGCCTAAGCAAGGGCGCAGTGAGTGGCAGGTGGTAGGTGGTAGGAGTGGGAAGCAACCTAGTGAAGCAGCTCAACAGGCAGGAGTAGTAACCTCCAATAGGTTCCAGGCATTGGAGGACTGCCCCCAGGATAGTGATAGCAGCAAGGAGAAGGTGCTAGTCGTAGGAGACTCTCGTGTGCGGCATTTAGATAGGGTATTCTGTAAAGGTCGGAGAGGTAGGAGGTGCATCACCAGGCCTGGTGCCAAGGTTAGAGACCTGGTCCAAGTGGTCGCACAGGCCACCAGTGAAAACCAGTTTAGTACAGTTATAGTGCAGGTAGGAGTGAACAACATAGGTCCTGCTAGGAGTGAGGAGCTGATGCAGGACTACATGGACCTTCTGGCCAACCTGAAGCAAAGCAATAGCAGAGTTATTGTGACAGCTATTCTGCCTAGGGCTGGAGTCTCCCCTGAGTGGAGCTCTAGGGCACTGGCAGCCAATGCCAGGGTAGGTAGGCTTTGCAATGAGTTACGTTTGACTTTTGTTGACAAGTGGTGCAGGTTTTATGGCTCATCTGACCTCTATCAGAGGGATGGCCTGCACTTCTCCGAGAAGGGGGTGCAAGTGTTAGGCAAAGTATATGAACATGTCCTTCAGGGAAACTAGATAATGGGGAGGGGAGGGAAGAATTGGCATTGCCATCTCGGGGATATGCCAATAGTGACAGCATAGGCAATAGAACCTCACAGTCAGCAAATAGGGGTAGCAGTAGATCAAGGGGGCATAGTGGTAGCTCATCCAGAGATGATAGAGCTACTCAACATGAAAAAGCCAAAGAGGGTCATGGAACTTTTGTTCAGTGTATGATGCTTAACGCTCAGAGCATTCGATCCAAATTTGATGAGTTCAAGTGTTATGTTGCTGAGGAGAAACCAGATTTTGTTTGCATTACTGAGGCATGGGTCAGTGAGGGATATTTTGGGGATAACTTGCAGGACTATGAGATCCAGGGATACAATATGTTTTCATGCAATAGGGGTCCAGCAGTGAAAGGGGGTGGTGTAATGCTCTATGTCAATAGCTTATACAGTTCTCAAAAAGTAGCAGATGGGGTAAAAAATGTGTCTGTGGAGTCCATTTGGCTTGATGTTGCTGTGGGAAAAGGCAACAGCAATAAACTGAGGATAGGAGCTTTGTATCGATCAGGAACCTTGCCACATCAGCAACTGGAGCTCGATAAGGTGATTTGTGAGGAAATCAGTAGAAACTTTCAGAGGAAATGCCTTATTATTGGTGACTTTAATCTAAAAGGATATGAAAATGTTGGTGTTGGCTCCCCATCATGTAAACTGTTTAGGAAATGCCTTGAAGAGGACTTGTTCTTACACCAGTTTGTAACGGAACCAACCAGGCAGGGCTCATTTTTGGACCTTGTCTTCTCAGATTTAAGTGATTTAGTTCAAGACTTGACTGTAGGAGAAACTCTGGGAAGAAGTGACCATAACATAGTGAGATTCAAGGCACAGGTATCAGGGACAATCAAGGATAATTTGGAAAAGATTCCAAATTTTAACAGGGCAGACTTTGACTGCATAAGAGAGGCTTTAAGTGCCATAAAATGGGAAGAAGAATTCTTTGATTTAAATGCCTGTGAAATGTGGGAAAAGTTCAAATCCTACTTGAGGGAAATTCAGATTAGACATGTCCCCCAAAAGCAAAGGCGCAAAAGAAAGGTAGGAAAGCCAGCATGGCTTACACCAGATGTGATGAAAACAATTCAGGCTAAGAAAGGTGGCTAGGAACTGTAATGGGGACAGTAAAAAGTTTTTTAGTTTCTACAAGCTAGGTAAAGTTTCAAGCACAATTGGTCCATTGGAAGTAAATGGGACTATATTGAGTGAGGATGGTGAGATGGTTGAGGAGCTGAGCAAGCAGTTTAAATCAGTGTTTACAGTGGAGGATGTGACTAATCTGCCAACCGATAACCACAGTTCAGTGACAGGTGATCAGATACACGATGTTGATTTCATTGATAGTGATATTGTTGTAAATTATATCAGAAAAATAAAGCCAAACAAGGCAGCAGGACCAGATGGAATTTATGCTAGGGTATTGCGGGAAGCTGAAAAGGAAGTGGTAATTCCACTTAGTATAATATTTTGTAGATCAGTTTCGCAAAATGAAATTCCAACAGATTGGAAAAGGGCAAATGTAGTTCCTATTTTCAAGAAAGGAGAAAGGGGGAAAGTTGAAAACTATAGGCCAGTAAGCCTCACATCCCTAGTCTGCAAGGTACTCGAATCAATTATCAAGGATAGAATAGTTAGTTTTCTGGAAGGGAACAGATTGATTCAAGATACTCAACATGGGTTTAGAAAAGGGCGATCGTGTCTCACAAATCTCTTGGACTTTTTGAATTTTGCTACAGAACAATTTGATCAGGGAAATCAGGTTGATCTAGCATATCTTGACTTTAGTACAGCCTTTGACAAGGTACCCCATAAACGATTAATGATGCAGCTTCAAGTCCAAGGTATTGCAGGTAGCATCCTAAAATGGATAGAGTTGTGGCTTTCAGATAGACAGCAGAGAGTGATGCTAAATGGTACAAAGTCATCATGGCAAAATGTTCTTAGTGGAGTCCCCCAGGGGTCGGTACTGGGGCCACTATTGTTCATTATATATGTGAATAGCATTGAATGTGGCCTTAGCAGTAAGGTTTTGAAATTTGCTGATGATTTGAAGATCTTTAGGGCAATAACAGGGCACAATGAGCAGGTTTTGCTGCAGAAAGACTTAGACGAGCTAGTGAAGTGGTCCGAAAAATGGCAAATGAAGTTTAATTTTGATAAGTGCAAAGTCATGCATGTAGGTAGGCAGCATATGAAGGCTCCATACTTGATGGGTGGCAAAGTACTATCTGTGACTCAGCAGGGGAAGGACTTAGGTGTTATTTTGAACACAAAATTGGGGGCATCAGAAAAGACCAAAGAAGTCAGGAAGAAGGCACTAAGAATGCTCGGGGCAATACAGAGGAATGTGTCATACAAAAGTGAGGAGGTCATCAGGAAGCTTTACTGTGCATATGTCAGGCCACATTTGGAATACTGTGTACAAGCTTGGTCCCCTAGTTATGAGAAAGATTGTTGGCTTTTAGAGAGAGTACAAAAGAGGGCAACAAAAATGGTTACTGGTATAGGCAACCTGACATATGAGGAAAGACTGAAAAAATTGAATATGTTTTCACTTAGATATAGAAGGCTGAGAGGAGATCTCATCGAGGTTTTTAAATTTGTTCATGGTCAGGAACAGGGATATCTCAGGGAAATGTTTGAATTTAACAGAAATGATGCAATTAGAGGTCATCAATTCAAAATTAAAGTTAATCACAGCAGGACAAGGTTAAGACAGTCTTTCTTCACCAACAGGGTAGTAGAACACTGGAAACAGCTGCCAGGAACCATTGTCAGTAGCAACACACTGACCATCTTTAAAAACGGCATAGACAATCATTATCAGACTAGTGGGATTGTTTTTCTGTATTCCAGGGAGGGTTGATCAACAGGGAGGAGTTGGGAGTTGGGAGGAGTTTGTAATTGTTGAGTGTGTTATGCAATAGCAAGTGAGTCTCGTATTAAGTCTAAACGCTATATAACTTTATATAGGGTGTACCTAGCAGTGGATTCAGCACCTTCCTTCGGGATGTGACACTGATGAGATTGTCTATGGTAGCACAATGGGTATGATGGGAGGAGTTTGTAATTGTTCAGTGTATTATGCAATAGCAAGTGAGTCTCTTATTAAGTCTGAACGCTTTATGAATTTGTGTGGGATGTGCCTAGCAGTGGATTCGGCACCTTCCTTCGGGATGTGATGCTGATAAGATTGTCTATGGTGGCACGATGGGTATGATGGGAGGAGCTTGTGATTTTTGAGGGTGTTATGCGGTAGCAAGTGAGTGGTGCTAGATAGGCTGGGATAAATAGCTTCCTAGGAACTTTGGATAAGGGATTGATTGGGGTGGGAGTATGTACATTTCTAGTACCTTTTCCAGATAGGCTTAACCCAGATGGGCCCCTGTGGCTCTTATTAAGCCTTAATACTTTATGACTTTATGACTTTATGGTGCAGTGACGTATTATAACCTCCGTGGCATGCCGTTGTGACTAAGTATTTGCGGTCGATCAATTATGCATCGGGCTTCTTGGTTTTATTACTTTTATCCAGCGTCCATTTACTCAATGTCACATAGAACGTGGTGGGTGGACAAGATGCTGTCCTCGGTATATGGGATCAGTCAAGCATTGTTCAAAGTGCTAGCGGTGTGCGAACCAATGTCGTAAACGAGTGGAAGATGGCGAAGAAGATTGAACGACTTGCTAAAACACACAGGAATGGGAAATGGTCGCGGACAAGAACAAAGGATGGAAGCTTCAGAGCCGTAAAGAAAGGCTCCAAAGGGACGAAATCTTCGGCATTACCTGTTGCCGGTGTGACATCACGGACGAGCCGTGTGATCACGGACGGGCCGTGAGTTCACGGACGGGTCGTGATCACACGGACGAGCCGTGATATCACGGACGAGCCGTGCCGTGTCTGTTCGCCGGAAAAGCGCATTCCTGCGGCAGAAGTGTAGTTCTTATGAGACCAGAGAAACGAGAGGCGTCTGCATATAAGTTACTCCGTGGACATTACTGGCACGAGATGACTTCAAGCGAGACAGGCCCGTCGGCAGAGTACGTTGGTATTTCGAATTTGAGGGACCGTGGTCGCTCCATGCGCACGACCGCAACCGCAACAGCAACGACCGCAACGCCAACAGCACAGGATAGTGCAGATGAGGTACTGAGTGATACCGACTCGAGGTCAGCATCGACTCACAATCCAGAGTCAAGGTAGATAGTAATGCATCAATGTATAATCGTATCGAGATACCAAATTTCGCGCGAATGTGTGACTGGTTTGGCGTATCTGTCCGGGCGGGCGGGGGACTGTTGGTTTAGTTGACTTCGGGATAATTAAAGGGGGCACTGTGGATATCCTGGCAGTAGATCGCAATACGTTGCGCCATCAAATGGAAAAATGTGGTAAAAAAGAAGCACTATCCAGCTTGGCATCAAACACGGAGTTAATAGCACAATCTGGCTTTTACTATGACGGTACTATGTGTTTAATTGCTACAAGAGAATTTAAACACAATCTGGCTTTTACTATGACGGGCGCGAAGACAAAACTTTTATGACACGGGAAAATAATAATAGAACATTTTATCTCGTGAAAGAAAGTCATGAGGTGATGGTGGCTGAATCCGGTAACCGCTATGTTAGTCACGTCAGCCCAAACACGGCGAGGGAGTGCATCGGACATAGCAAAGGAACTGATCCGTGATATAGACGGATACGGGTTAGAACCCATCGTGATCGGATCTGATGGTGCGGGAGTCAATACTGGCCACAAAGTGGGTGTAAACAGGCTTATTAATGTGTGCCTGCATAAGCCGATGCAGCACTCGATCTGCAGAATTCATACTAATCGGCTCCCCCTACGCCATGTTTTTAAAGATGCTGACGGGGAATGTAGGCAAGTTCAATTCGCCTGGCAGTGATTTTCTCGAGTTTGTCTGGATTGTACGATACCTGGTTCTCAAACCCAATTTTATCAAGTTACTATGCTAGTTACTCAGGTAATACAGGTTACTATACTAGTTAGTTACAAGTTACTCAGGTACGATACTAAGTTCTCAAGTTCAGCAGCTTCTTCAAAACCACCATGTTTTCAAATCAAACAGCCGTTAATGCCCATGTGTTGACGGGACTAATTAGTTAATAAGCGCACTGGGGAAGGGGTGGGGAAATCTGCCCACCCTCTGATTATTTTTTATAACTCCATATTTTACGGGTCAATATATGACATGTTTTGTGTACCTGCTTAGAAATGTCCGACTCGTCGCTTAAAACAAGACAAACGAAAATCGGCCGACAATATTTCGAGGTCTAGGCCGTCAAAGTCAAAACATTTCGTAGCCTCAGACCACAAAAATCGGCGCTGATGCTCTCCCCGTGTATCGGCAAAAGGGAAGTGTTCTTGGCAATACTAGCGACTTGTTTGATGTATATTGTTATGCTATATTGCTTCAAGATCATGCTAGGTTACCGAGATCAACTCAGGTCAAGTTCATGACAAGTCAATGGAACCAAACTTGGTCAACTGGAAGGTTGTCCTGAACGCAAATGACTGTCATGTGATTCATTTTGCATGCTACTCCCTTCTGAAAACTTCTGTTTTTGTCGGTGTAAACCTAAGCATTTCCATACTTCATTCATGTACTTCAGCCCTTTCTTCGTGAATCCGATTGCGCCGGGCCGCCCGCCGGTTCGGCAGGAAGCCCGGTTCCGGTAACTGGAACCGGTAACTGGCCCGATACATTACTGATATATAGGTGACCTGAGATCACATGCCGGATCTATCGTCTGCATTGCATCATTAGTTATGTCCAAAACATCATTGATGCGCATTTTGGAGCATTTCAACACAATCGCAGTGATCCATAACAATGTCAAGCCAAGCCTTGCAAAACAAGCCAAATATGACCTGTGTGACCTCATTTTACCTTGAAGATATTGACATAAGCTCATGAAATTTGGACACAATAAAGATCACCATCATACCCATCTACCCTGAAAATGTCGTTAGTCTAACTATAATAGGAGCCGAGATCTTATGGGGGCGGAATCCGCCCCCCCCTCTCCAGTGCGCGCAATTTTCAGAGAGCCTCCAGGGCGCGTGTTAATCAATACGACGACAAGTTGTATAACAGTTTCAGCAGTTTCTAACACCCACCGTCCCAACGTGCACACCTTATCATAGGGCTACGTCTTACCAGCCTCAACAACACAACTCCGTCTCACCTCTCCGGCTGACGAGACCCGACTGGCCCGACTGGCCCGACCCGACACTCACTTCCGACTGTCATGCCCAGTGACACAGCATCTGCCGGCCGGCCGTCGGCACGCCGGCATCGGATCCGACTTAAGCCTAACACACTCCGCGACAGCCACCGTTCGAGGCGTTAAAGGCTGATGTCAGCGCCGGCACCCCGGCGACGGCTTCCGCTCGGAGCGTACATGACTGGACTCGACAAGTCCGGGCGCCAAACGCATTCCGAGAGAGGGATCCGAAGTTGACTTCGTCACAGGAAACTAGTAGTCCATTTTCTTTTCACGTCATTGGAAAGGCTGTCCAGGCAGACGTTACAGGACTTCCCATCGCAAAGTTCGGAGTAATGCTGGGGAATGTTCCAGAAATTCCAGAGGAGGTTGTCGGTGGTCTCAGTCTGGACCAAAAATATTTGAATAGGATCCAAAAAGCGATACAGAATGGAGCAGCGGAGTTCCTTCCAGCCTTAAAATTCATGGAGCCGGGCGGTCTGCACCAAACCAGATGTGTGACAATGGCCAACCGGACTCATCGGCTGTACGTGGGAACAGCAAAGCCACCTGTAGCACCGAGACGAATTGTGTATTTCATTGTGCATCAGTGCGTATCTGGTTAGTTTCAGTGCCGAGTCCACTGGAAAATATGCGAAGGAGCCAACAACCTGTACTATCTAATCAAACTGGCAAGGATACTTCCAACAAAAGACAAAAAATAACACTTGAAGTGCTGCAAAGAAACGGTGCGTGGGCTCATCCAGACAACATTATAATCGGTATGTTGTCGGACGAAAGCCGAGCTATTCGAGAACGGCGTGTCACGAGATGGTAATGTGAGACGAAATGACCGTCACGGAACCACCACTACTCAGGAAAATGCTTAATGCGAATATCGAAGCGGCGATCTCCATTCCAATGGACTTCGGTGACCTTCCTTGTCATTCACAAGATGTCGAACAATGGATGAGGAGGTGGTGACCGATGCTGCCTCCAAGAAAGTAGGCCAGTATGTCCGCCATACGTTTATCTTATTGAGTACGAAACTGCGCAAGGACCTGCCTGTTAGGGAGTCCAAGCAGGATCTCCGGTCGATGTAGAAGAATGATACATGATACACTCTGAGATGACTTGGTGTGAACAGAATGGTAAATACATGTTGTTTGGATGCTGCCTTTGAGAATGGTGTTAACAAAGGGTTGAATTGTCTGCGCCATCATGCCGTACCCAATTATATGCCTTCATGCCTGTTAAAGACGATTTAGACGACTAAACGCACATTGTGGGATTCCATCGAAGGCAAGAAATCATCTCCGTGATGCCTTTTGTATTCGATGGGAGCAATGCGGTAGGCCTGCTAGACTACGAACAAATGTTCCGGGTTATCTTCCTGTTTTGCATGCTTATGTCAAGGGACCATTTAATACGCTCGGGCATATGCGTATGCATGTGTGTGTGTGTGTGTGTGTGTGTGTGTTTTACTATATATAGAAGCTGAAAACACTCAACCATAGATCCTCCCACAGTCCACCCAGCAACAAGCTTATGCTTAACTGGATGGAGTTGTGGGAGGAGTCTAAGTAAAAAAAAACATTTCAAACTAGGAGTGCTCACCACTATCTGGTCACAAACCAGCTACTAACATTATAGTTCAGACCTTAACTTCTTTTTGGGATGGATCTAGGGCCAGTCATATGCCCCCATTGAGTATGATGAATTACAGCGTTTTTTATTGCTAGTTTTATTGCTCTAACACCGGGTGCTTTGTATGCTTGTATACTTGTTTTCCATCTCTTAACTGGGAGTGCCGCGACTTTACTTTTTATTTTATGGTGTTAACGTAAGGTGCTTGCAGTCGTTGGGTAAGAGGAGGGGGCACTCCTGGTCACCTGATCTTGGGTGGCGGACCTTAAAAATACACCTCTGAAACACAAAGCATTACTTTTTAGAGAAAAGTTGCCACTCAAAAAATATTTTTGGGAATTTTTATTTCGACGTTTTCCATTGTCTAAATGGGAATGCTCCGTGGAAAAAAAGTATAAAATCGATCCGGTCTAGTAGACATATTATCACGTCAGCTAGGCCCCCGGGCCTCTTATTTGACTCGCAAGTTAGAATGTTGACTATTGAAGCTAGGCTTACCTCACCCAATGGGGAATCTGACCAAATCAATTTTGCTGATGATTGGAATGATTGGATGATTGGCTGATTTGGCCAAACCCACACGATGTATGCCGGTATGTGAATGCGTATGAATTAAGTACTCCTGTCATATGAATCAAGTGAAAAAGAGAACTGCCAACCTTATGAGTCGTCGAGACACACATTTAGGAATGAGCTGTGTGCATTATAGTTGTTATTCTTTCGATAGTTATCTTGCAAGTGCTCATGAAGCGACACGTGAAATTTCGAATACGTGAGGAGTGGAGAGAGGATAGTTCCGATACCAATAACTTGAAGTTGTTTCTAGCGCTACCTGAACAAGTAGATATGGGAACTGAGTTGCATGCGCATACCAAATATTAATAAATGCTTCTGGAAATCCGAGTTTTCCGGAACAGTGATCCGGAATTGTGATTTGATTTGCCAAGTTATTTCCATACCTTATCAAATAAGATCACAGGCTGTGTCAATTTAATTTCCAAGCTGAATGTGCTTAGATCCGCATCATTAACCCTCGCACGGCTGGTGGTCTGAGCCACCTTCGCCAGGCTGGGGGGGGGATAGATACATACCCCCCCCCCAGGTTTCTCACGAACCAAGCAAGATAGAACGAATCTGAAAATTGCATCGGATAGATCGAACAAATTCCAGTCGAAAGTACTTCGGTAGTTTTTTACGCTAGGATTTGAACTTAACCCTCGCACAGCTGAGGGGGGTAGATACCTACCCCACCAAAGTTTTCCCGCGACAGCGGGAAAACGGCGCGCGGCAGGACGCTGAAATTTGGCATACCTTACAATTAGCTATTTTACAATTACAATTAGCCAAAAACTCGAAATTAAAATTTGCAAAATTTTGGATTTTCAAAATTTTGGATTTGTAAAATTTTGGAATTTTGAATTTGTTCTTTTTTAAATAGGTATACGAACCAAAATTGTGACGTTCTAAGTCAACTTAGCATTATACAAAAGTCCATAGTTTGTCTGCAATGTTGATGTTAGTTTAGACAAAACTACAAAGTACAAAAAATGACGTCATCAAAAAATCAAAATTCGAAAATTCTGAAATTGTACGTTTTGGTGCTCAGTCAAGATAAGTAAACCCTGAAAGTGTCATTGTAATATCTGTATTATTGAAGGCGTGGCGACTGCTTAAATATTTTTGGAGGTGACCTCACTTGACCCGCGATAACTCGGTGACCTTTGATGACCCGACCAGATTTTGTTTAGAACATGTAAAAATAGCTAATGGTAAGGTATACCAAATTTCAGCGCGCTGCCGCGCGCCATTTTCCCGCTATCGTGGGAAAACCTTAGGGGGGTAGGTAACTACCCCCTCCCAGCCGTGCGAGGGTTAAGAAGCTGGAAGCCTGATGATCGATATGAGTATGTTCGAAAAACTCGCTCTAATACGCTTCGCTTCATTAGCACTACAAGGGAGCAAAACAACTATAATAATGCTCAGTTTTAGTCACTAAGGGAGATATTTGTAATTCTGCAGAAAGATATCGGATGTCTAAGAAACAAATATAATGGCCCATCCAAATATCCAATCATCTACGCAGATAAGCTTGCCAGCATTGCTGCCAAAACTCAGTGGATAAATATTTTCGAAAAATGGGAGGAAGGATAACATTTTTTAGATGCAAGGGTCTCAAAAAGGAAATCCTATAATTACCTAATTTACCTACCCGCGATTTGGAATCGGTCAATTTCTTCGATATACTATTTGACATATTCTGGTGTCAGTGTGATTTATACCGATTTCTTAGTCTTGAATGTAAATAAGGCAGAAAATATATCACCATGTCTCACGAGTGCAGTCGTAATCAAATTGGACCAGGTCTGAAACAAATTTGAAGTTGTATGTGACCAGTAAGGAATGCCGTGGGTCTCTTTGGGACAAATCGGCTCGTACCGAGTATCTGCTGCCCTAAGGTGGAGTTAAGCGTGAAGTTGACAGGCAGAGAACTCAAGATAAATGGTGTCTACAAGGTTTCTGCAGTTGGGTATACTAAACTGAAGTGAAGAACCAATGCTAGTTTCATGAACCTTATCTAACTTTTATTAAAAAATGGTTGTCAGCCTGCCATGGCAAATGAGCATTTATTCCATAGTGCCCACGGCTCATATAGGGGGACCCAGTCTATCTACTATACAATGATCTATGATATTCAAGATCAGCGACATTTATTTGAATTTGAAATGTAGGAGCTTTTTCATGTTTTATTAGTAAGTTGCTCACCATAATGACCTTATTTCATTATTTACTATCAGTCTTGTTTTCAGTTCCCTTTGTTTGCTGGCGATAAACTGGCATAGGTCAGAGAAAAGCACACGATTTCAAGTGACATTTTATGTTTCTACAAAGTATGATGCTACTAATGAAAATGGTCATCCACATTTCGCATAGGATTTCAATTTATGTTACCCATATCTCGCTAGCTGAAAACCACGATGCTGATTCTGTACATTGCAGTTGCTTTTGATCACTGCAGCCAGCCATGTTTCAGATATATTACGTGTTTGGAAACGGATTCTATAACGGATGGACGTGGTCTGTATCCGGTACAGATATGGATGTGGTGTGTATCCGGTGCAGATATGGATGTGGTGTGTATCCGGTACAGATATGGATGTGGTGTGTTTCCGGTACAGATATGGATGTGGTGCGTATCCGGTACAGATATGGATGTGGTGTGTATCCGGTGCAGATATGGATGTGGTGTGTATCCGGTGCAGATATGGATGTGGTGTGTTTGCGGTGCAGATATGGATGTGTGCGTATCCGGTACAGATATGATTTGGTGGTGTGTATCCGGTACAGATATGGATGTGGTGTGTATCCGGTGCAGATATGGATGTGGACTGTGTCCGGTACAGATATGGATGTGGTGTGTATCCGGTGCAGATATGGATGTGGACTGTATCCGGTGCAGATATGGATGTGGTGTGTTTGCGGTGCAGATATGGATGTGGTGTGTATCTAGTGCAGATATGGATGTGGTGTGTATCCGATGCAGGTATGGATGTGGACTGTATCCGGTGCAGATATGGATGTAGTGTGTATCCGGTGCAGATATTTATGTGGTGTGTATCCGGTGCAGATATGGATGTGGTCTGTATCCGGTGCAGATATGGATGTGGTGTGTATCCGGTGCAGATATGGATGTGGTCTGTATCCGGTGCAGATATGGATGTGGACTGTATCCGGTGCAGATATGGATGTGGTGTGTATCCGGTGCAGATATGGATGTGGTGTGTATCGGGTGCAGATATGGATTTGGACTGTATCCGGTGCAGATATGGATGTGGTGTGTATCCGGTGCAGATATGGATGTGGACTGTATCAGGTGCAGATATGGATGTGGTTTGTATCCAGTGCAGATATGGATGTGGACTGTATCCGGTGCAGATATGGATGCGGATTGGATTGGCTCATACGGACACGGATTGGAACTGATTTGAAAATGTAAACCAGTATTATGATCTGCCTGTCACCTCCCTAAACCAGGACGTTTTGCCGCTGTTTGCTATGTGAACTCGATCGAGGTTCAGTCCGTCGTGCAAAACCGTACTGCAACACCCCTTCCTCCTCTCGTTTGGAATTACATGGAATGTCGCGACGCCCATGTTCTGCCTAGATACAACGGGAAGAGCAGTGTGTCGATAACTACACTATTAGTCGTTCTCCAACAACTACCATCCGTTCACTGGGTCGGTTTGCCGTGTCTAGTAATCTTGGGTGTCAGTTTCCAGCTGTCGATTCTGTCCCACGTCGTCTGAGTACTTAGAGCGCGCCACCAAATAACCAATCCTCGGCGACAGCTAAGACGCGTGAGATAACGTCTCGCTGCTATTCAACAGCCTAAACAGGTTGGCATCGATTTTCCCGACGCCAGACGTCTCATTCCCCTCTGGCCATTCGTCCGGATGGGGGATCACGCCAGGATGGGCGGAGAATATTGGACGCCGTCATCAGTCAAGGCGTCTGACCGGAACACCCGAGAACTCCCCCCACTCTCGTCTCCACTCCCACCTCGTTGCTAGATCTGACTCATCCAAGAGCAGATGCTTCTCTCCACAGACGCAGCCTGTACTGTGTTCAGACGCTATTGTTAATGAATTTTTTTAAAAAACTACAGTTGGGGTCTTTTGCATTGTAGTAATTGGTAATAATAGTAATAACAGTAGTGGTAATGATAGTAATAGTACTACTACTATTATTACTACTACCACTTCTACTAGTACGCCGGTGGCATTGGTGGACGCTGAGGATGGTACCCAATATCAGAGACTACTGCCATTGATGTCTGGGATCACCATCAACGGTACCTAGTATCAAGGACTGCCGGTGGTGTCGGGGACCGCTAATAATGGTACATAGTACCAGGGACGACTGCTAGTGGCATAGGGAACCGCTGAAGATCGTGCATAGTATCAGGGACTGCTGCTAATAGTATCAGGGGCCGCTGAAGATGGTGCCTAGTATCCGGGACTTCGGCCAGTGGTATCAGGGACCGCTGAAGATAGGGGTGGAACTTTGTATGCTTTTGCTGTTGCCAATGCACTACCAACAATTTCTAAGTCGAACGTTAGGCCTATGCTGATGCATGGGAAGAATGGACTGAAAATTCGGTTTGGTAACGCTAATGCCAGGAAATATCCATCGATGGCTGAAGACGACACCAGGTTGCAGGGTCAGCCGGCTGTGACCACACTTCTGGTCCGGACCAGACGCCTCTGTCCCGGTCAGGTCATCGATAGACGCGCTATATGGTCAGCCCGTCACTGGCAGAACCGGGCGGTGATTGCTGGCGCCTCTGGTGGGTGCTGACTGTGAGTGCTGGCGCCTCTGATGGCTGCTGACTGTGAGTGCTGGCGCCTCTGATGGCTGCTGACTGTGAGTGCTGGCGCCTCTGATGGCTGCTGACTGTGAGTGCTGGCGCCTTTGATGGCTGCTGACTGTGAGTGCTGGCGCCTCTGATGGGTGCTGACTGTGAGTGCTGGCGCCTCTGATGGCTGCTGACTGTGAGTGCTGGCGCCTCTGATAGCTGCTGACTGTGAGTGCTGGCGAATCTGATCGGTGCTAACTATGAGTGCTGGCGTCTGTCACGGTAAACACAGCCATCCAATGCGCATCCATTCCACTCTTTTTCCCGTAGCAATACACGAAATCGCATAAACGTGTACAAACTTAACAAAAATGAAAACCTTGACTTACCAACTTAGTTATCATGCAATGGTTTGGTGTTGATGAAACTTCAAGTTGTTAACTGATATAGTATTGCATTGTACGGTGTATGCTAAAACACATCCACACATGCAGTGGCCTTGCATGCACTCGTAGCAATAAATTATACCGGGGATCATCTGGGCATTGCAGCCACGCATGAAAATATCTCACTACAATCACGCCTACTCTCTGTTCCTGCTCTTAACTCAATTGCTTCGATGGCAGTCTATTAAAAGCGTCGGATAATCTGTATGCGGATCTTCTCCTCCCTGACTACGTTCGGATATTAGGTATGCTTCATTGCTTATTCTGGAACGTGTCATGCTGTCTTACAGATTGCAGACAGGTAAACTGCTGCGCGAACTCGCTTCGTCCACCTACTGCCATTACGCTCTTCAGGACACACAGCGAGTGATGCTCAGCTTTGTCAAGGACGTCGTTACATGGTCTCACCGGCATCGTCCCGAAATTACACGCGCAGCGAAGTCAAAGTTATTGTATGCGTGACATACATTGAACTATTGCATGGCATACATGTATGCTGTTCGCTATGCTGTATCGGTTATGCGATAACGCAAGTTCGTCCACAGCTATTGGGAGAAGCTCACAAGGGACTCGGTGCCGGGCATAACACAGTCTTGCGACCACACCGGTGTATTTCGACACGAGCTTGTTCATATGTATTACATGTGACAGGTTAGGTTACGATACAATGCTACACGCACGTCTTTTACGTGTTCGCTTTCCTGTAGCATTCCGGAGCCGTCCAAGGTATTCCGTCCAGGTCCAGGGACTGTAGTTAACCCATTCAACATTTTACCTAATTCTCGTTCCTAGTATATTTCATAGTACAATTATTTGTGTTTTGCCATATATCCCAGACCTTCGGACAACTTCACTTTCTGATGTAATCTTGAGGTCGCAAAAGTTCAAGGAATCCATTCGTAATGGTATCTACGAATAAATGTTATTTTAAGTAAATGACGGTGTGACATTTTATTTCGTAGCACTTCGTGACCCCTGACCAGTGGAAAATGACCGGCATGAATCTTCAGAAAAAGACACATTTATTGTTCAGCAAATCAGATAATACGAAGTATGGGTTTGACTACACATAAATATTACTTCCAGCGCAGGGAAACTCTATTCCGCGCCGCAGCCGCTGCCGCTCTTGCTGCCGCCCTCGCTGAAACTCTTGATGCCACCGTCGGCGATGCTGCAGCTGTCGGTTGTGCTGCCGACCCGCTGTTATGTGCGCTGTTGCCGCTCTGCAGCTGGTCGGGAGTAGTAGATATTTCAATGCTAGCGTAATGGGAGGCGCTGTGCGTATCGCTGTCAGGAGGTGTCCACATTGCCATATAACAACTGAGCTGGAGAGAACAGTTATGATTGCTTACCAGCCACACTACCGCTGCTGTCTCTTTCGTGTCGACGGTAGCTCTGTCGTTAACTAGCTGGCTACGGAGTGAAGTTAAACTCCGCTGCCGCTGACACCGGAGATGGACGCTCGCATGACAAGCAATGTGACGAACGAAGAGGACGAAGGAGGAAAAGAGCCCGGTGTTCCGACGCTCAGCTGCTCAGTTGCTGACAAGGGCTCGGAGAGTGAGCTCGAAGAAGAAGAAGAACAAGAAGAAGATAGCGAATAATGCACAGGAAGATTCGGGCCAACTCGTCAAAATTGTCAACAACGCGATCATTAGAGGCGGCGTCTCACTTTGTTTAAATTGCCGCTTGCGGCTGCAGAAAAGCCCCGGGATTCTTCCTCCTGAAGAAGCAAAACACAAATACAGCTCATCTGTGGAAGATGAGAGTGTGTGGCGGCGGACGTTACAGCTGGTATTGGCAGTCGATGCTGTCAGCATCCACAATGTCGCGCTGTTGCCGACAGCTACCGTCGGGGTGTGACAACACCGACACGTCGGCCCGGCCCGGTACGGCCAACATGGCGGCCAGCGCTCCAATTGGTTCGGGCAGGCCCGACCAGCTCAGAGCCGGGTCTGGATACGGGCACGTCCGGCTGTACATTTTACACAGGTGGACGGGGCCGGCCGGGCCGGGCCTGACCCCCTATTTTGGTCCTTTTAGTGCAATTTTTCGTTTAAAATATAGGTTATATGAAGTTGTCCCAAAACACCACTATTTGTCCATGAATGATGGTTGATATTAAGGTAATTTACATAATGAAAATAAATAATACAACTTCGACATGTATCAAACAAGTGTTGCAAAATGTCTACAATCTCATCCATACCCCAGTCCTGTTTTCTGGTTTTTTCAATTTTACTTCATGACTAACTTTGAAAAATCTGTAGATCTTATGCATATGTCAGGTGCACACATGATGATATATCAGAGGACATCTTATGATTTTAATCAAAGTCATCAATATGTAATAAGTGACCCTGGAAGAGTCATTTATCATATGAGGTATGAATCAGCAGGTTAAGTGGGGTACACTTAGAGAGAACAAAAAGTTTAAGAGAACGATTTATGACACAGATTTACAAACGTGAGACGTCTGCTGATGAGGTGTATTGACTCTGTTAATCATGTAGCATCCTACAATATACTCTATGTCTACATTGCGTATATAGGTGGACAGTTAGGTAGGTAGGTAGGTCGGTGCCTACCTAGGTAGTACCTAACCAGTGAAGTAGATGGTCATTCTCACTAATTAGCAGTCACAATTGCAGCACAATGTTTAAGGGTGAGGTAATGTTCACCTGCAAGCTAGCACAGTTTTCCATCTTAGCAATTTCCTATCAGTTCCCTATCTTCTTAAGGTAGCGCTCATCATATCTTCCAGCATGCATGCCTTCCAACGTTCATAACTTCCAAATTGGAAGTTTGCTTCCAAAAATTGGAACTGAACTTCCGAAACAGCCCGGACAAGAAAGCATTCATATTTCCAAAGGTTAATATCTTCCATAGTTCACACCTTCAAACATGGAAGAAAGCATCCGAAACAGTCCGGATAGGAACTCCACTCTGATCGCACCAGTGTTGACGGCTTGGCGACAACACCGTCACGGGGTGTGTGCCGAGAGTGGTGGTGGAGACGGGGGTGTCGCGCCACTCCAGTGTTGACGGCTCGGCGACAACACCGTCACGGGGTGTGTGCCGAGAGTGGTGGTGGAGACGGGGGTGTCGCGCCACTCCAGTGTTGACGGCTCGGCGACAACACCGTCACGGGGTGTGTGCCGAGAGTGGTGGTGGAGACGGGGGTGTCGCGCCACTCCAGTGTTGACGGCTCGGCGACAACACCGTCACGGGGTGTGTGCCGAGAGTGGTGGTGGAGACGGGGGTGTCGCGCCTCTCCAGTGTTGACGGCTCGGCGACAACACCGTCACGGGGTGTGTGCCGAGAGTGGTGGTGGAGACGGGGGTGTCGCGCCACTCCAGTGTTGACGGCTTGGCGACAACACCGTCACGGGGTGTGTGCCGAGAGTGGTGGTGGAGACGGGGGTGTCGCGCCTCTCCAGTGTTGACGGCTCGGCGACAACACCGTCACGGGGTGTGTGCCGAGAGTGGTGGTGGAGACGGGGATGTCGCGCCTCTCCAGTGTTGACGGCTCGGCGACAACACCGGCTGCCGGCAGAAAGCTATACAACGTAATCCGGAAGTCGTGGAGCGGCACACGCACACACACACACAAAGGGACGAGAAAACAGCCACTGGGCGGCTGGCGGCAGCCGACAACACACTGAGCTCGCTCTCGAACGCAAAACAAAGATAATGAATCCGGTTTGTGCACACCGAAAACCCAGACCAAACCGAATCGGGCACATATCATGTGAACTTTTCAACAAGTCCGAATACTCGATGCGGCCTAAAGCCCGAATAATTAACTCAACAAATCCGAAGTAGCTCCTCACAGATAGTGCTTGCGCTCAAGGATGAGTGCACGGCATGCAGATCTGGACGGGGGACACACTTGCGGTGGTGCGCATTAATTGCTCGCTGTCAAACTACTTCGGTACATACTCAGAATGTGCAGGTATATTTTTATATGGAGTGTGGTATGAGTGGTATGGAGTGTGGCGTGAAGTGTTATATGGATTGTGGTGTGGAGTGTGGTGCGGAGTGTGGTGTGGAGTGTGGTGTGAAGTGTGGTGTGGAGTGTAGTATGGTGTGTGGTATGAGTGTGGTATGGAGTGTTGACACCCTCTGACCTGGAATTTGGCGTCATTGCAGGGATCCAGCTCGTACACCGTCTGTGATACGAACGCCACTCGTCCCAAGCCCGTCTCAGGAGTCATCGGAGCCGCCTTCAGCGACGTCAGTATCAACGTCGCCAAAATACTGCGCCTGTTCAAGGTTAGAATGATAAACGGCAAGCCAGTATGAAAGTCAGAGGCGGATCCATGAACTTCAGGGGGGGGGGGCACATTTCCTCGGAGGGGCGCCTTTGAAATAAAAATTCGTTGGACATGGTGGCGGGGGCGGGAGCGGGGTGGCAGAAGCATGAGCGGGGTGGCGGGAGCGGGTGGCGGGAGCGGGGTGGCGGGAGCGGGGTGGCGGGAGCTGAAGCGGGTGTGCACTTGAGCATACTGAACAAGCGCCTTTTCCTCTCAACTCTCTGGCTGACAAATCCGCTGAGCAGAGGGGAGAGGTGAGCGGTGCGCTTGAGCTTTCCTAAAACAGCACTACCTTTTTATTCGGGGGAGTGGGCACATGCCCCCAGTGCAGTTCCTGGATCTGCTGCCTGATGAAAGCAAGATACTCAAAACAAGTAACAAAATCAGGCAGAAAGGAGAATTCGTTGCAGCGTTATTACGGGTGATCTCCGCAGGACCTCGAGTTAGTTAGGGAGTGGATGTGAGTCACATGGTGGCTCTGTCCAGGATGTCGAAAACTAATCGACGATTTTGGCCTCAAACGACGGCAATCGATTTTTGTGACATGATAGGCATTTATATTGGACAGCATTGGAATATTTTGACTTGCAAATCCAACCACGAAAGGTAGGAAAGACATGACTGCTTTACCTTTCGCAGCCGATTGTGTCATGTCTGGCGCCATTCTACAGCTATTGCGTACAGCGACACGCTTCAACATTTTACATTATGACGCCATTCTACAGTCAAGCGTCCTTCGACTCAATTTATAATGCATTCATTAAAAAATCATACGCGAATATAAGGCGGATCTATGTGAGACCTCATAATGGATGTTTCGTTTACTTTCAATAACCTACATGTTTACAATTTCTGCTGATAAAACTAATACCTTCAGAGACAAGTGAAGTAATAATGGCACATATGTGTACTTGCGGAATCAGCAAATCGGAAAAGTGAGTCGCGATACCCAACGCGCGGACAGTCCTTGTCTCGACACTGTATTCCAATTAAAGGGCAAATGCAGAGGTGGGCACTGTAGACAGAGGCGGGCACTGTAGCGTCACCGGAGGTGACGGTGCACCTCGCTCAGAGGTGCAGAGGTGGGCACTGTAGCGCCACCGGAGGTGACGGTGCACCTCGCTCAGAGGTGCAGAGGTGGGCACTGTAGCGTCACCGGAGGTGACGGTGCACCTCGCTCAGAGGTGCAGAGGTGGGCACTGTAGCGTCACCGGAGGTGACGGTGCACCTCGCTCAGAGGTGCAGAGGTGGGCACTGTAGCGCCACCGGAGGTGACGGTGCACCTCGCTCAGAGGTGCAGAGGTGGGCACTGTAGCGTCACCGGAGGTGACGGTGCACCTCGCTCAGAGGTGCAGAGGTGGGCACTGTAGCGTCACCGGAGGTGACGGTGCACCTCGCTCAGAGGTGCAGAGGTGGGCACTGTAGCGCCACCGGAGGTGACGGTGCACCTCGCTCAGAGGTGCAGAGGTGGGCACTGTAGCGCCACCGGAGGTGACGGTGCACCTCGCTCAGAGGTGCAGAGGTGGGCACTGTAGCGTCACCGGAGGTGACGGTGCACCTCGCTCAGAGGTGCAGAGGTGGGCACTGTAGCGCCACCGGAGGTGACGGTGCACCTCGCTCAGAGGTGCAGAGGTGGGCACTGTAGCGTCACCGGAGGTGACGGTGCACCTCGCTCAGAGGTGCAGAGGTGGGCACTGTAGCGTCACCGGAGGTGACGGTGCACCTCGCTCAGAGGTGCAGAGGTGGGCACTGTAGCGTCACCGGAGGTGACGGTGCACCTCGCTCAGAGGTGCAGAGGTGGGCACTGTAGCGCCACCGGAGGTGACGGTGCACCTCGCTCAGAGGTGCAGCGAGGGCACTGTAGCGTCACCGGAGGTGACGGTGCACCTCGCTCAGAGGTGCAGAGGTGGGCACTGTAGCGTCACCGGAGGTGACGGTGCACCTCGCTCAGAGGTGCAGAGGTGGGCACTGTAGCGCCACCGGAGGTGACGGTGCACCTCGCTCAGAGGTGCAGCGAGGGCACTGTAGCGTCACCGGAGGTGACGGTGCACCTCGCTCAGAGGTGCAGAGGTGGGCACTGTAGCGTCACCGGAGGTGACGGTGCACCTCGCTCAGAGGTGCAGAGGCGGGCACTGTAGCGTCACCGGAGGTGACGGTGCACCTCGCTCAGAGGTGCAGAGGTGGGCACTGTAGCGCCACCGGAGGTGACGGTGCACCTCGCTCAGAGGTGCAGAGGTGGGCACTGTAGCGCCACCGGAGGTGACGGTGCACCTCGCTCAGAGGTGCAGAGGCGGGCACTGTAGCGTCACCGGAGGTGACGGTGCACCTCGCTCAGAGGTGCAGAGGTGGGCACTGTAGCGCCACCGGAGGTGACGGTGCACCTCGCTCAGAGGTGCAGAGGTGGGCACTGTAGCGCCACCGGAGGTGACGGTGCACCTCGCTCAGAGGTGCAGAGGTGGGCACTGTAGCGCCACCGGAGGTGACGGTGCACCTCGCTCAGAGGTGCAGAGGCGGGCACTGTAGCGTCACCGGAGCGCTGCGTGTTTCCCAATATTTTCAGAATTTGTTCCGGATCGGTCCGCGCTTCCAGCACGTGACAGCCGGGTGCTACACCTGTAGGATGGGTAATGGGTATCTGGATCGGTCTACGCTCCGAGCTCGTGACAGCCGTGACAGCAGACTCCGAGCTCTGTCTCTCAGACAGAGATATTGGTAATGGGAATGTGGGCTCTCTTTGTGGAAGATGATTGAAGCATTTGCTTACTCAACCGTTCAACAGAAACTTCAGAAAAATATGCATGCTATTTGTTGCTTGCAGTCTACACGTGGCACTAGACACAAGTGAGTTGAAATGTAACCCGAACTCTCATTGGCCGAGCATGGGATGTGGGATAGATGGTAAACTGGGGAAATTCCGAAGACGGTCTTTGCTATGTTGTAAATATATCGGCAACCTCAGATTCGATGCACTTTTGAACAGAAATGTTGCAATGCAAAAATAGTTTGTGAAGATAGAAGTAGAGAATAGTTCGTGCAGATGAAAATAGAAAATAGGTAGTGTGGATAGAAATAGAAAATAGTGCAGATAGACGTAGGAAATAGTTAGTGCAGATAGAAATAGAAAATACTTCTTGCAGATAGAAATAGAGAATAGTTAGTGCAGCAACCTGGCTCAGTGTGGCATGGGCGTGGCCATCGCTGGAGTCGCTGGGGTCCGGACGCCACCGGATGGTTTTTGTTGGTGGGGTTCGACTCCACTTGGAAATCTGGTAAACTTCTGGAAATGCAATATCTTCCTAAAGTATTCCAGATTCTGTATCAAGCGACATCTTGATATCTTGTGGATCGACTCCCAGACGGTGCCACCACGGTTTCGCCTGGTGGGTCTCCGTCGCGGTACATTTCACCATGGTACACAGCGTGTCCGACGAGTGGGTCCGCCTGCATGTCTGACCTGTCCTTAAATATGTACTATCCTCAAAATATGTGTGCAGCTATTGAAATTTGCATTGTATTGTACATTTTTACATACCATTTTATGATCGCGGAAAAAAACGTTGTTTGTCTCCACGAGGGTCAGATCATTGTTTATGCGTTAGCCAGGAGCATGGAACGAGGAAAGTCTGAGCTTTCGAGCATCTGAACTGAAAATTCTGACCGTAAAAATGAAAACCGAAGGCATGTTGGTATTCCAGAACAATGGCTGCAGAAATCCAAGTTTTTTGTGTTAGGTGGCGAGCGGGGTGAACGGTGAACGGTGAACGGTGGACGGTGGACGGTGGACGGTGGACGGTGGACGGTGGACGGTGGACGAGGATCGGGGATCGGAACAGAATACAGTCACGATCTTACGCCTCTAGATTGAATATCGTTCCGCGCCCTTGAAGTTGGGCCTCACCTGGAAATTGAAGGCAGCGACGCCATTGAGGGTGGTAAAAGTGAGTGTAGGAAAACAAGATGTAGCAGTACTAGGATAGTTTTGAGAAAGGGTAGCTCCTCTGTGGAGCTACACAATATGTTCGAGGATTTGTGTGAACAGGACTAAGAACAGTGGCGATGGGGGTGCAAGTGAGGAATAGTTCATTTTCACTAGCCCCTGTAGTGGCCAGTGCTGATGAGAGGTAGGTAGGTGCTGATAGGTAGGTGCTGATGAGAGATAGGTAGGTGCTGATAGGTAGGTGCTGATGAGAGGTAGGTAGGTGCTGATAGGTAGGTGCTGATGAGAGATAGGTAGGTGCTGATAGGTAGGTGCTGATGAGAGGTAGGTTCTAGTGATGGGAGATTCGGAAGTCAGGTGATGGGAAACTCGATAGTCAGATGCTGGGGGACTTGAGGGTCAGGTGCTGGGGGACTCGAGGTCAGGTGCTGGGGGACTCGAAAGTCAGGTGCTGGGAAACTCGAGGGTTAGGTGCTGGGGGCCTAGATGATCAGGTGATGGGGGACTCGAGGGTCAGGTGATGGGGACTCGCGACCAGCGCTAGCATGTCTCTCTTTAATACCAGCATGGCGGCACTCTTGGTCATTTCTAGTCTGACCGCTGGCATGGTCGTTCAATAGATCTAGAACATGGTTATGTTGGTTTATAGAAATGAGTTTGTGTATCCTTAAAAATGTGATGTGCAATCATAATTCCTTCATGTCTTGTTATTCTCCACAAACAATAACTAAGCTCGACTTTCACTTCTGATATCACATCAGATCCATTTTGAAGATAATTCATTCTGATTCACAGGCACAGTACCATGTACAGGTTCTGAATTTAAAAAATAATAATAATTTCCAGGGGCGTAAGTCATCGTCCGTATATTGAACTAATACGACCTCTGGTGAACTCGTAATCTGTCAATATGCAAATATAAGACACGCGTCAGTCTCTCTATGACCAGATCGTTCAAACAGTGCTCTGCATTTCATCCTATCATGCGTAGATCAGAAGCTAGAGGGGTCTTTGAAGACCCTATCCCTCCTGTCCGGCCCGGCGAAGGTGGATTTGCCGGCCGGCTCAGGGAGGGCTGCTCCATCTTCTAATCATGAACTGCTGCTCCATGCGCACGAAGAAAGACGAATGACCCGATCATATTTCCTGCCGAATAATGTGAAATTGAAATGTAAAATAAGTTGGATGGCATCCGCATGAAGAAGTATTCTGAATTAGCCAAACAAGCGCAAAACTCGTTTTTTAATCAAACACTCATGAGGTAATCAACCATCTAATGAATTGTTAATTAATCTGAATGAATGAAACAAGTATAACATTGGGAAATTGTATCATTGTTGGCAGTGGCGTAGCTAGGAACTGTCCAAGGAGGTGGCTTAATTTGCGAAGATGGCTCGGACTGCCACCTCCCCTTACCCAATTTTTTTTAGGTTCTCGGATCTCAGTCACTTCATTTCGAGAAGGAAATTTATATTTATTATTTATAAGACACTTTATTCACTTTATTTTTATTTCAAGATTCCCGTAGAAAATGAAGTTCTTAAATTTAATGTATGAATTTTAATTGAGGCACGGATCGACGGATCCGCCATCCTCTCAAATTGTACATAAACATGACACTGTTATGAACAGGTACACAGACTAAGTACACATCTAGATGCAGGATATCAAACTTCATTAGAAAAGGCGTCGATTCAGTAATCCGTACGGGGTGAGTAATCGCTTGCAAGAGTCAGTAGACCTCGCATGGACCTGTACGCATCCGTAAGGATCCGTACACGCTCGTGGGGGTCTACAGACGTTCGCAAGGGCCCGTTAATGTTCGCATGGGCCCGTAGCATTCGTAAAGGCCCGTAGCTGCTCGTAATAGCCCGTAGGAGTTCATAGGTACCAGTAGACGTTCGTAAGAACCCGTAGACGTCCGTAAGTGCCCTTATACATTTGTTAGGGCCCTTATGCATTTGTAATGGCCCTTATGCGTTTGTAAGGGCCCTTATGCGTGTGTAAGGGCTCGCGTACATTGGTAAGGGCATGTAGGCGTATGCAAGAACCAGTGGACTTTGGCAAGGACCCGTGGTCGTTCATAAGTGCCCGCCTACATTGGTAAGGGACAGCCGATATTCGTAAGGGCCCGTAGGCACCCATAGACGTTCGTAAGGGACTGCAGAATGTTGTATTAGTCCGTGAACGTTCGCAAAGATCCGTAGGCGCTCGTAAGGGCCCGTATACGTTCATCAGTGCCTGTAAGCATTCGTAAGGGCTGGTAGACTTTCGTTAGGGCCCGACAGCTTCCTCGGTGGCCATAGAAAGTGTTGTGGCCTTTCGATGTCTGCCGTGGCGACTCCGTAGAGGACTACGGGTTCGTAGACGTGCTCATGGACACGACAACAGCCTAGGTAGAACGAGGAAAGGATTGGTTGACATCACAAACCCCTCCTCCCCTTTCTGTGTTGCCGAAGTCCAACATACACAGTGACCGATTGTCGACAGGAGTCCAGTGTAGCCAACTCACTGAACGGCCAATGTTGCGTCCGACTGAGGTATGCAAGGCAAGAGCAGCAAGACCGTTTCTCTCTCTTCATAGCTGCAGGGCAAATTGTCACGTAACGACCGCAAACGCGACTTCCTTGCCCTTGATCGCTGGCCTGTAGTCATCATCCTGGTACGCTGTGAAGGAAGGCCTAAAAGTGAAGCGGCGCAGAATATCTACCAATAATAGCTGCCAAGCAGCACGGTCTGTGCTCTAAATGGTCAGCAATGACAAGCCCCCCACAAGTTCAATACTGTACCTGTACAACTTACCACCACACAACTAACCTTCTACAGGTACTCCTTCTCTTCCCGATTTCTTCTCCATCAAATTTGCATTCAGTTTCTGTTTTAGGCCGTAAATATCGTCTTTTGACTCATCTTTCCAATGCAGTCTCATAACACTCCTCGTTACTTGCCAACGCTTGATCTGTCTCTGACTGCGTCGAACTTGAATATACCACGATATGCCACAGCGTAGAAATAATACGCTTCCACGTCAAGGTCGGCGATACTGACATATGACAGCGTATTTTTCCAATTTACTTTCAATTAAATGAGGCAGAAGGCGCTGTGGAAACGTTAAAATAGTAGATTTCCGATAAGTGTGCGATGCCAAAAAGATAAAAGCACGATGTTCAAATCCCCACGAAACGATCCGATTTAAGACGTCTTTTAGTTCCTCTCAACCCAATCTGAAGCCGATGGGATCCATTAAGATTGAAAAGTGTGTTCCCTGAATCACCACCATCCCTGATGGTGGTAGACCGTTTATATGATTATCCATAACCTATGGTATAATACCACCACGCCCCATGGTGGTCAAATTAAGTGAAGAAACCAAGTATAAGATTGAACTTCATGGACAAAAAAAGTAGAAATAGCCAGACGTGAAAAAATTGCTTACTGGACTACCCGAGTAGGAGACAGATCATTTGCTCAACAAAGTACTCAGGATACAGTACTACGCGAAGGCATAGTTGACACCTACTTTTCCATTCCGGAACGACATACCCATCTTTCTATGGAGTAATTGACGCAAGGATTAACATAACACAACATCATGTTTAATTCAATATTCGTTTCCTTTGCTGTGGGGAGACAGCCTCCAATTGGTACGAGTTGTTACCTGTTGAGAAAATATAAATCGCTTACTTTGATTTGGATGGGATTTTAGCTCTTATGGCCTTACTCCTAAGAGTTGCCAAATTGGCGACGCACTTGCAACGAAACTGGTTCATATGCGTGCAGCATTGATTGTAGCACGTTTAGGTGGTTTCTGTATACGGCCTTGGGTGGCTTATAGCATTGATAATCGTCATCAAATATTTTTCAGCGATCCTTGTTACTGTGCCTTATGCTCTGTGCCTGTATTATTGGATGGCAGGCATGGTCGACCTCCGTCACGTATGCAAGTGTGAAACACAAGGATAGCCCATTATTCTGAAGAACTGAAGTTTTGGTGATGGTGGAAAATGACAATCTTGGGCGCAAGGTAAGAACTTGAACAGAACCCATTCTGAAAGTAGCTACCTACCTAGTTAGTTTTTATGTGCCCAAGGAGGAAAAGGGGCTATATCTTCAAACAGTCGAATCTGAAAGAAAAAAAATCAATTTTCCAATTTGAAAAGCTAATCTACCTCAAGCTGCTTTTGAAGCTGAAAAACCCTCAATTTTCCAATTTTAAAAGCTAGTATAGCTCAAGCTGCTTTTGAACACTGCACTGCACAAGTACAAAGAAAATATTTATGTGTGCTTGACATGATGTGATCACTCATTTCCTCTGCAAGTGCATACTATTCAGTTGGGAGGTGAAATAACACCAAGAAGGGGCTTGGAGTTGGGTAATCTAGCATGAAAAGTAGCATTTGAAAGTAGGAAAAAGTGACTTAGGTACTTTTCACAACAGTTTAACAGCTTAATTACAAATAGCACAGTTCAACCTCCAAATGAAAAATGAGAGTATAATTGTCTGCATTTGCCCCTAACTGGAATACTTGCATACTGCATGACAGCCACATAAGGTGAGGGCTACTTTGTTATGCAGTTAAATCCCTTGCACATAGGAAATGCATGTGCTCAGGACACTATAATTGTTCAGAGACATGGCCCTTTTCTACCTACCTAATTTTATCAGCCCACAGACAGTTGAGTAAATAATGCATACTTGAGTGTACCAATAATTATGAGTGTAAAAAGGCATGCCTGCTTTCTACTGGTTCCCTGTATATTTATGTGGTTGCATTGGGGGTGATACCTATAAATATGAATAGAATGGCATTGCAATATTTCCTGCTTAATTCACCACTGAACATTCTGGTGCTTCATGAAATGAAGTTGCCTACATATCTTCTGAAACTGAAAATTGTGGAAAAGTCATGCCTGATATCTGCCACAGGCTGTGTCACAGGCACACAGTATGCATGCATAGCTTATAGTAGGCTGGGTTACAATCCTTCAAGGGTATTGACATGGTTTGCGGATGGGAACAGGACCACTGACAGGAAAAGATGGGCACAAGTCTGAAAGTGATTTGTTCGTTCCCCAAAATGAGCTGAAATTCTGTGAAAAATCAGGTTTCTTTAACCTACGTTGATGTTTCATTACATCAGCAATCGACGACTTTGTTTCTGGATGATCTTGGTGTTAATCGATCTTTGGCTTCCATCAGTTTTTCCGAAAAGAACATGTTGATTTTTATTTTACTTCGTGCTTTTCTAAAGTCGTCCTCAATACCTATATCAATTATTATCAATTTTCACAGTAATGACAAATGGCACGGACAATGGAGAACAAGATCAAGTCACTACATAGCTGCCATTTCAGTCATCCAGTCCTGAAGGGCCATCAGTGTATGCTAATCAGACGAGCTGTACTGGAGCCGACTGTGGTGTTGGAGATGGTTAAACGTATATGAGAAATATTGTATGACGTAGCTCATTGGTCCGAAGCCCCCGAAAGCGTGCTGCGACTTGTGTGGTGTGTGCCGAGTTGTACTACACCTCACTATGTTGTCGGGCTATGCTTGCAGATGTTTTATTAATTCCTCATTGGTTCACAACCCCCCACCAGTGTACTATGGCTTGTGTGGGGTGAGCGAGTTGCACTGAACCCGGCTTTGTTGTTAGCGTGCGCTTGTAGATATGTTATTCCTGGCTCACTCGTTGGTAATTCGCACAGTTGGTACGAAGTATTGCCAAATTGGGGGGCCTTTCGTATTCCAGATTCATATGCAGTTTTCACCATGGATCTACTTCAAACATAAAGATATTGCCATCAACTGCGTATTGAGGCTGCTTTGCTGAAACGTGTGCTTAGTGATGGGTATCATATTTAGAACAAAATTTACATCGCAATCTGAATGTAGGGAGTTTGAAAGGCTCGGAACAGTACATGCCCGCCTTTGCGTGGGCCCATTCGGCGTGCATGACGAAATGCGGCAATGTTGAAAAAAATTGAGACAAAATCGTGCATTTCGAGTTTAGTGGGAGACAGTGCCAACATTTTTTTCACCTCTGGAGATAGCTGGTGCACTATTTCCTGCCCATGAAGGCCATCCTTATAATTGTGTTTACTTAATCTTGATCATGGACCGATCGGGCACTTAGTAACGCAATTTTGTCGCTGCTTCTGGGGATAACAATACCTATCAGCAGCTCCAGTATTATATGACGAATAACACTGGATAATAATCACGTTACGTGGCATTGTATAACGCGATGTGCTTGTATCAGTATCCGACTGTCTTGCCACACATGTTAAAGCACGAGGTGCAAGAAAAGTACTGTTGTGGACGGGATGACGATTCACACTCACTAGGTAGCATGTTCCACCACTTTCACTGAAAGTTGATTGGCGTTCCGGGAGATGTGACCTATGTCACATGTCTTTGTTCATACAGTTGGCTTATTGTGACATCAGATATGGATATGCACAAGTCGAAATAATGTTCAGCCGCATTTTACAAGTATGGGCCCACACTCTCGCCTTCTCTTGTGCATTCCATTCGCACAGGCATTGCATGCCATGCGCTAACTCCCTGCGCGTGGGGGCGTTTGTTGTAGTATTTTATAAGATTAGTTTAGACAGCCAGGGCAACCAGTAGTATTGCTCTAAAAAAGACCAACTATGGTCCATGCAGCTTATTGCTGGCTATTCTATCACCGGATCGTAAGTTAGCGTTTCTTTTTGGCTCAATTCACCTGTGGGACGGAATTGAGGTGCTTAATTTGTACGCATATATTTACCTAGGTAAGCATAAGTTGCGGGTGGAATCCGTGGATTTTTAAATGTTATTATAGGTAGTATGTCCACAAGCTCATTGATATCAATGTCGCATTGATGTAGTCAACTAAATTGAATGATAGTTTGACAATGACTGTAAATTTAGAGAATGTACCAAGCCGAAATATATAAATATGTAGCTTCTACATATGTATGCGTTTGACATCGAGGATGCCTGCGAGTATGAGCATGACACTGTAATTCGTTGATTAATGCCTTTACGTATTCTTCGGGTTTGTTTAAAACTTGTTTCGTACTTGCTTAAAACTCAGCATCAGCTAATCCGAACACTTTATTAAGACAAGTTGTTGGAAAACAATGAAATATGGCTGTTTTGTTAACTTTTGATTATTGCCGCAAAAGTTGGGTGTCCATCCGTTACCCAGTCAGCATTCGTTTTTTTCTCACCACTCTGTCCGATCCGCTCTGCCGTTCATACCAAGCAGATGTCAGCACGGATATCCAGTGCGTGTGATGCTCCACGATGTAGGCTGCTGACCGACTGTTTGCTCGTCTTCCCGAACATGTCGGTAGTCGACACACAGTCTTGAGCGGAATGGCCAGCGTGTTGTTTCCAGACGAGAGCTTCATAAATCACGCAGAGAAGCGCGTTTCCTGGTTTGTGGTCAGAAAGAAGCGGCCGCTGTCATATATCACTTCAACTAGCTTGCTCTCGGCATATCCTTTGTATGTGTTAATATGACAACGCCGCTGGTCCTCGTTGTTTGGACGGAATGCTTTGCTTCCACTTAAATCATGCCTTGGTTCGGCTGCCCTGTCTTCAAATGCTAGGTGTTCTTGGCTATTTTCATCTCTTCTTAGTTTCTTGTCATCCTACCTGGATTTGTAGCGGCCGCTAAAACCAGACTCAGCTTCCTCCATATCGTATGCATCAACGGCAGTGGCGCATACGTTTCGAACTCTTCCTTCTCGAAGAACAACTTTTCGTCTTGGAACAAAGTGTCCCAAAGTGTCCTCCACGGCCGAATCCCCACTTCTTCTTCTTTCGGAAACTTTATCTTAGCTTCTCTAAAATCATGGATGCCCTAATGCTCTTCAGTCTCAAGGTTGCCGAGCGTCTTGTTTATCATTTTGCTTAAGGTTAAAACGGAGGTCTGAATACTGAGTATTTCAAAGCTTTCGTCGTTCCTTTTCAGGTCGATAGAAAAGAGAACGAAATGTGCCAACTTGCTTAGACTGCCAATTTCACGGTGCTCTCCTGTTAGTGATATAATATAACTTTCAAGTCTTTTCCAAAAACAGTTTCGTCATTCGTCGCTTGCTCAAAAAGCTCCTGCGCTCGGATCAAATGCCGGACTTCCTTCATCATTTGGTGGCAGTTTCAGTTGGATGCTTTAGGGAGGTGCTGAACCAATGCCAAATTAGTCCGGCCAGGCACTTGTCAGCTGATTCAGAGCTGAATTACAGCTCTGTAATCAGGTTGGAAAAACATGCTGTTTCTCGATTTTGTTCGAGTCTCAAACATTATCCTCTCTGGAAAATTGTCCTCATTTTTATCATTTTCATGTTGGATTGCTCAGTTTACGACCAATTTTTTTAGACAAAAGGATTTAGTTCCACTGCGTACGCAAATATACTATTTCGTACTATATCGAAAGCTATGTTCTGGCATTAATTTGGATTGCATCTAGATTTGGAAGCAGGGTAAGTAATACCATTTGGCGCCGATGGCCGATGTGGCAATAGAGAGCACTTTTCATTTCGAGTTACAGAATATCAATGTTGTAATGATAATTACGAATGTTTACTGAACCTCTTCAGCTTAATCATATTTCTGTCGGAGTGGGATGAACGGGTGGCGAATTCCGCGCTTCCACTCACCTCTGATAGCTTAGCATAAACCTGATAGGCTTTACATAGAAAGCAGAGGCGCAGCCGAGGTAGCCCGTGGGAGGGGCCGGACCCCTTAGGAAGCAAAAATACACTAGATTAAACCAGAGCTTTTCAGATTTTCACCACGTAAAGCACAAAATGTTCGGCCACTTCGCGCGCCGAAAGCTGTCCCTTTCTCATTACATTTTGGTTCGCCCCCCCCCCCCTCCAGAAACATGCTGGCTGCGCCACTGATATAAATAGTCGACTTGTGAAAAGTGGCTCTTACCCCCCTACGCCCGACCAACTTTGAAACAATTCCAGTGCCACTTCACTCAGAACAAAATAGATATCCTGAACTACCAAACATCGATGGATTTTTACAGGGGAAATTCGATTCTTAACTTTCCAAATACTACGGTACTAAAATAATACGCCCCCTTCAATTTTGCAGCAGAAGGCTCCTCTCTGGTAGGTTCGAATGCACCTCGTTACCAGCGAATCCAGCGGCATTCGGGCTATGCTCTTCCCACCCCAAGACCTGATTTTAGGAAGTCAGACTTCTTCACCGTTTTTCTTACTTTCTTGACACATTTATGAGAAAAATATTGCTTTTATGATGATCCGTAAGATCTACATTGCCGAAATCCGAGGACTAAATAAACATTTATTTTTGTCTTCCTATCCCGGCTTGCCCCCAACTCCCCGGCTGGATCCGCAAATGCGCGCCGCCACCGACGGCTCCAGCAGGTATCACCTCTCCGAGAGAAGTGCACCCCTTGAGGGCGGGTCCAAGTGCACCGACTTAAAAACAAGTGTCTCCTACACGGTGAGATGGTACCCACAGGAAAAGTGCCCCTCTGAAAGAAATGTCTGGATACAGCAATTTTTACCCGGTCTAAGGGTAGCACTGAAATGCTTTGTGGACCAGGAGTTCCGCACATACTGACTGAGGTGGCGGTGCTGGGATTTCATGGTTTGTGTAAAATTTTCCTTGTTGGATTGTCAGCTTTGCATCGTCTGAGTGACATTTTGGTACTTACATGTCTAGCTGCCAAGGACGGAACGTTTCCAGAATTATTGCGGAGAGAAGCAATTGTTTTTATGTCATTACTTTCACTCTCCGGCCATAGATCCATACTAAAGCTCAGCAACATTTGTGGAGGGGTAAGTTCCCTCCCCTAATAAATACTGAGAAGACCTTTCGATTTACAACAGTTCATTGAATAAACATATTTATTACAGGCTATTATCATCATCATCATCAAGGCAAAGACCAATGGTCTTAGGTGATCCATAGAAATGGCATTACCACACTGACACAATTTGCTCAATTTTTCTTCTTGGTATATATCCAACACTTAGGTACTTATTTTAACACAGCACGTCTTTTTGAAATGTCTTGATTTGCACAAGCCTATCCCATGTAATGCACCCTCACCCAGCTTTGCACTTACTTTGCAGGTTCCAAAGGCTAGCAATGTCATACTTGCAATGAAAATAATGATGTGATTTCAGAAAGCATAATCATATGTTATGATCTTCTAACACCCTTTGGCAGCAGCTAAGAACAATCTCTTTTAGTAGAATGTGTGAAGTGTCCAAAATTACAATTGATTAGAATGCATTCCATCAGTGGAGCCACTGAGGTGTTGGGCAACAATAAGGTGCATGCCCTTTCCTACACTATGGGCAACAATAAGGTGCATGCTCACTGCGGAGAGGTGAATGTCTCCACAGAGACCGCTAAGCTGATCAATAGCTGATTATGTTTGAATGTTTAATTCTTCTTATTCGAACAGCATAAGCGAAGACGCTATTGATACTGTTCCCCAAATTGCAATTACTTGTCGATAATTTATCATTATAATTATGCCAGTTTGCTTGCTATATCATGCAGCAGGGTCTGCGATGTCTGGCAGCAAAAGTGTGTCGCTAACCCGGCTAATGTGGTATTCGGATGGTGTTCAGTCAACTTAGTATCGCATCCAAGTCACGCCTGCGGCTACGTCACAACTTTATCATGCGCGTTCAAAGTACCGTGCACAACAACACGTGAGTAAAATATCAGTGCTATAATGAACAGGAAGCTGAATGCGGGGTTGAAAATAACCATAAATAAGTACCTATCATTATTTATCCAGTTTAATACTAATATAGTATGAGGCAAATATTGATGAGCGGACGGTAATACTTCAGATGAGCTGCTAAATGAGCTTTGGTGATCGGTCCGCCGGCTGTGTATCTTGTTGCAATTCAGACGTTTGTTCAGAGTGAGGTGCGAAAGCGCTTAGGTACGTAAGTGCATAGTTTGAATTTCTTACATTTTTCGTCAGCCACATGGTGTGCATTTTGACCAACTTGTTTTTCGTTTAGCTGTAATCCGTGGAAAGACAGCCATTCGCTTGGTGGCGAGTGGAATTTGATGAGTTTGGAGGTGAATCTGTTTCCCTAGGTTTTGGATGATACACCCTGGGAATAGTTGGCGTTCCCACTAATTCCGAAAGCTCATGGAAGTATTTTGTAAAGTATCATCCCAGATTAGATTACTTTCATCGTTCCCAATAATGTTTGGAAGGTTTCAGCCGCCTTTTTCGATCACATATATGATGCGCTCAGGCAGCTTAGTCGTTTGGCTACGTCAAGCAGCAGGGAGCTGGGTATGAGGGTAATATATGAGCGGATGGCATCATCAAAGCCATCTGACCACCCATCGCTCACCACCAATCTGACAGCAGGCAATCCTTCCCGGTTACAGAGACACATACAACAATGAAATGCAAATCAGGTTAGGTCAGGGTCATTAGGTTTTAGTTCAACCAATGTAGCTGATTAGTTTGTAATTTATTTCACAATTATTTTGGGGGAAGTCTCTGCACTTAAGCGGGTTGTGGCATCCGATTGGATGATACCTGAACAGTGGCACTCTATGGAGAATCAATAAGGGATCCCAGCAAGATATGTAGGTAGGTAGGTTTGGTTGGGTTGTGTTCATTTATGCCAAATTGCTTTGCTAGTGGATTCATTTGTACCAACTTTACGGGATGCGATATCTGTTCTGATATGGTTGGCAAAAATATGTATTAAGTATGGCTTAAACAACCTATCCACCTATCACCTATGTGTGCTGTCCTGGTAGAAGGTTTGCAATTTCTGTGTTTTGTGAAGTGAAGAGGGAAATTCCCCAACTGCTGATATTAATTGATAATCTGCAAACATCACTGAATCAGCCTTTGAAAGTCAGATAATTAAGTGGGCACTGACATTGAAATGTATTTTGGCATTTGTGGCAACAGTTTTCGGTATATTTACCAACGCTTCCGCCGTCGCCTTCATCAGTGTATAACGTTTTCAAATCGAGACTAGCCTAACACAACCACCAGTCATAGCACGTGACAAATGCTTGCAAGAACACAAGAACAAGCCTACAATTACTACAGCACAAGTGTATCGCTGTGTCTGTGTGTGTGCCTGGGTGTATTTGTGTGCGTGCATGTGCCTGTATGTGTGCCCCGAGTATGCGAATGTGCTTGCGCATAGGTGCTTGGATGCCTTCATAACTGTGTGTCTGCATAGCAACAATGTCTGTGCGACAATGTGTAAGTATGTGTATGTGCGCATGTGTCTCTGTGTATGTGTCTGTGCTTGTGTCCATGCTCCCTTGATCGTCCTCAATCGATATTTCAGTTACGGTGGGAAAACCATCCCTCGACGTCCATTTTCGGATTGCTTTGGTAAGGTGTGCCGTCCTGCAAAATCCCGAAGACATATTAGTGGTGTCTTCAGCGGCGATGTATGCTGCCTCAAGTCATCTACGTTGCTGTCTGGTTGGTTAGTAGTTGGAATATATATATATATATATATATATATATATATATATATATATATATATATCCAACTACTTGAAAACTACTTCTTTACTTGAGAAAGAAAGAGAAAGAGAGAGGTAGAGAGAGCGAGAGAGGGAGTTAGAGAGAGTGAATGATGAGGGAAAGAGTGAGAGAGAGAGAGAGAGAGAAAGATAAAGAGAGAGATAGAGAGAGAGAGAGAGAGAGAGAGAGAGAGAGAGAGAGAGAGAGAGAGAGAGAGAGAGAGAGAGAGAGGAGAATTCACCATTGGTTCGCCCAGTTCTTAGCATGCGAGGCAGGAACAGAATGCAATTAATCAGCTTCATTGGACATTGATATTCTGCAGCCTCAACCACTCGAAAGAGTGGAAGAGTGGTTTACCCGATGCGACTTTGGCTGACATGGAGCTGTGTTTCAGCTGAATTGGGCTCTTTCCCGCCGAGAGGGGCTGCAACTAGTCGCTCGTGTTTACGACGGATATTTGCTCCAAAGTTTATCAGATCCAGCGTCAGGATAGATCGGCCACCGATAGCTGAGGAAAAATGTCGAGTATGAAGTAGTAACTACAAGTGTGTGTATGTCTTACCATACTTTCGACATGAACATATTTTGTTAAAACATTTTAACATTTAATTAGCATTGCCCATGCCGCTGAATGCCTCGCACACCTCTACGATCCCGAGGAATGGCGCTCGTAGATGACCAAGTAAGATTGAGTAAGAATTGAGACATCAGAAGAATGTAAAACTCAAGCAGTATGTCCAATTTAAATATCGGCAATGTGCCGAAAGAAAGACACTTGCCTCAGAGGACCAACTAGCCAATTTGCCGACACATAGCACCATGGCACAGAAATTGGTGTTGTCGGATGGAAAATAAATGTATATTTGCATTGCTAGGAGACATGTAATACCAGGAAGGAAATCGTGGTATGTATACTGCGTTTGAATACGTTCACCTCTAGCGTCCGATATTTTATTATATTTTAGGGCATATATTCGGGGTGTAAAGTAGTATTATTTTGAGTAAATATGAAAGTACATCACCTTCGGGGGACATAATTCCACTTTGGCGCTCCAGAACATCAAATGCTAACCAATCCACAAACGGGTTGTTCATAGTTTCAATGCTGTACAGTGTACAGCACCATACGAGGCTCTGTCATTCGTTCTGCTGTGTTCAGTGGCGTACCTAGGATTTGCGCTAGAGGGGGGGGGGGGATTTGGACGGACCCACCTGGCCCCATTTTTTTATGTCCCCGGATTTCGACTACTATATTTAATAGGTGCAATTTTTTAAAGAAACAATTATTCACCAACTAGATTGTCCTGTGGAGGGTGTCAATACACTATTCGAAGGTTTTTGGCATCCCTTGATAAGTCACCCCACACTTCTGAAATTACACCGATATAAATCACTTTAAAATGCGCAATATTCCAATTTCAGGCAGTCCAGTTCATAACGCCCAGTCGCCACCACGCGAACGTTCGTGCACGTGTACACCCACCTTGCGCATTCGTCGCATTCGCCACACTTTGTGCGATTCTACAGTTTCCGCTAGGCCTCCTTCGTTTGGCTAATTGCTGCCACATGATGTTCTTGCGCCATAGTTGACGTGATGGAATGCTTCGTACGGGGGTTCGCTGGGAATATTCGATTCATTCAATTCAATAATTAGTTTTCTTCTTCCCACATTTTCTGGTGGTTAACAAATCCGGATACCCGCTGGGCTTTGATGCACCTCATCTCTTATGCTGCCAGATTGACTACGGAACCGAAGGTCTGGCTCGGTGTTCTTTTTTCGACCCGTTGCGTTTTTCTTCAACTATGGATGTGTTTTAGGGATCCAGCCCAATTTTATTACGGGCCCAGCACATTTTTGGGACTCTGGCTGTTCGTAGAGCTTGTTGATTTTTGTGCACCGATGATTTTTTTGTTTGTTAACAGCGCGTTTCCAAAGATCCCGATGTGTTTATTTAGTGCCAGATCTTTCTGTTCGTTTTTAGGACCATGTCGCCTTTTGCGCGCCCCAGTCTGCCTTTGAGGCCCTCATGCGGTCTCATGGCCCCGGTGTGCTTTGAGGGCCTCCAGTGTGTTTTTGTAAGCTCCCGTTGTATTTATTAAGGGCTGCAACGTATGTTTTAGGGTCCTGTCGCTTTTTGCGAGATTCAGTGGACTTTGGAGGGCCTGGTGCATTTTCGACTTTCCGTTTGGCTCTTAGGGTCCTCTCCGTCTGTTCCGGATCTCAGTTATCAGTCTCAGTCTCAGTTGGCCCAGAGGCCCTTTTTGCTGGGCAGGGCCTTCTCCGTCAGCTCGGGGGCCTTCCATCGACCTGGGGGACTAGAGACCCTTGACGTTGGCCCGCTCAGGGGCCCTCAGCGTCTGTCTGTGGGCACTCTCCGTGGACATTGGGGCCCTATTGATCGGCCCAGGTTAGCCGGCATCAGTCTGAGGCCCCTACGTTTGCCCAGGGGCCTCTCACATCGGTCCAGATGCTCTTCACATCCGCACCTGGCCCTCACTGGCCATCCAGCCCCTCAAGCTTTCAGGGGTCTTCTAGCTTACTAGGACCACCAGCCATCAAGGGGCAGGGATCTATCAGGTCTCAAGGGGCTCTCTAGTCCCCACTGGCCCGTCCAGCTTCTGAACCAACTGTGCTTGCATTCGAAAACCAAAATGGACCCTGGCATATTGTTCTATTGTGGATTATTTTAAAACCGATAATAGCATTTGTATCCTCTCGAATTGGCTCCGTCCGATGTTATGAGGGGCGGGGGATGCCCCTTGCCCACTTGTGTGCCAAGAATATGCGCGGAAAGCGCTTGATGGTACGAAACTCATGAAAACTAATACTAGCTACTAATACTAATATAATGCTAATATTAATATGATAATAATACTAATACTAATACTAATCCTAGCACGATGCTACCTGCAATGCAGCCCATTCTTTTTCGGAGTGCACTCCCCCTCCCCCTGGTCAACAGAAAACAATTATAATAGGGGCACTAAAGTCGAGGGGACACCAACATTCTGGATGCCCCATCCCTTAGGCAAAATCCTGGATCCGCCACTGATCAGAGCGCCCATGATGACGTAATCGTTTCACACGTTAATTATGGTTGGTTAAAAATACATCACGGAGACAATCACGTATCTTAGTCGAAGCTGATTGGTGATATTGATCAGAGCGGTTATCTGTTTGCAAGGCTTGACATTTGAAGGCCACTGAATTCGCAAACCTCTGTTATCGCGTTTCTTTCGATGTCAGGTTCTTGTCGTCTGACTTCCCAGTTCTCCGTCCAGACGCCCCAGGAGCAGATTTAAATAACATTGTCAAGGTTTGTGGATATGCAAGCTGTTACTGGACTATAAACTGGTCGCTTTAGATAAGTGAACATGTTCTGTTCGTTTATTTATATGTTAACTTCGTCGATTATGTAATCTACACTTTTTTTTTCAGATCAACGTAATTGATATGTCCGCAGTCCGCCATTGGGATGTCATGACAATTACTTCCCACTAGTGGCCGTTGTATTTCAGAATGCCTACCGGACGACACCCCGGGCGCAGATCCAGTTAACTATCTCGGTGTTTATGCATAAATGAGGGGTTACTGAACCGAAGCTTGACGCTTTAGGTCCGTGAGTAGGCTCTGTTTATTTATAGCTTGGTCGTTGATGTAATTTGAACATTTTCAGATTTACGTACTTTATTTGGTCTCCCTCCGCCATTGGGAGGCCATGGCGATTACTTTCTGCTAGTGGCCGTTGTGAAACGAGCTATTGTGATCGACCTACATTTCAGAGGGTTCAAATATAACATCCAATCCTCGGACCGCGAGCAGATGGAATCAATGTCTTTCTGCAGGCCGGCCGCGGCATCCACAGCCGCTAACCTCTTGAAAATATTGACGTCATAAGCGAACATTGGACATTCTGAATAAATTCCGGGAGGCAGGTCGTTCATAAACCGGGCAAATATCAGAGCTGCCAGAAAACTTCCTTCCGGTACACCGGAAGTGACGTCAGCCCAGCCAGAGACCGTCCCGCTGACTATGACTCGCCTCCGATGACCAGTCAGGTATGAGCGAATCAGAGAGATAATTTTGTCTGAAACGTGATATGCCCAGGAACTTGCATGCATAGGAACAGTTTATTGTTGATACTTGGAAAAGCCGAGGAGTAAGCCACGTCGATTGCGTCTGTCTAGTAACCAACACCATCCAATGCATCAGGAAATGGATCAGGAAAACTGCCAGGTTTGAATCACATGACCTCTCAGGAATAAAGCCGTTCTGAGCATCAGTCAGTGCCGGTAAAATGTGAGCACTCAAATTATTGCAAATGGTTTTAGCTAGAACCTTGCCACCAAAGATGAGAGAAGTGAAGCGGCTCGGTAGTTGACCGGGCGTGCCGTGAGGGAGCTCTGCGCACATTTCGGCCGGGAGTGCTGTGAGGGAGCTCTGCGCACATTTTTACGTGCATTTTCCACTGCATTGTCATCAACATCAGGCGCCGCGGAACGTCTCGCGGCAAGAGGGAGAGAGGGGTGCTGTGCTTTCCGGAGTTAGGCAATGCGTTTGTGCCTTGTGACAAATGTCTTGTTCATACAAGTCGAGGGCGTTAGTTTAATCAGTCGAAGGCGTCACCATTCGCAACCGAGCACCATATAGCGGAGCCAGGTGAGACGGGATCAGGTCTCGGGATCAAGACGGGATCAGGTCTCGGCAGGTGGGTGCAGCGAGGGACGCCGGCCATGCTTCCACCTCAGCAACACATCATCGACTCTGGGTTTGACTGGCTGCGTACACTATATCCTTAGAGGTCATAGCGCAACTCTAATTAAGTTATTCTAACGTAGCATGTGTTTCAAAACATGAATCCGGTTTGTCTTCTGGTTACGTATAGTCAATGAAGGTTTGTGATACCTATGACCACTAGCCAACCATAAACTATTCACGTCTCACAGGCCAGCTGGTAACCACGCGCATCAGTTGACACCGTCAGAATCAGTCAACGTTCCCTACAGCCTGCAGGCCTTGTATGGCTTGCTTCAACACACGTGATCTCCTTTGCATTATCTGCCGTGGCCAGTCCGGCACGTTCGTGACACTAAGCTCTCAGGCAGACAGGCAGACATGATCTGCCGTGGCCAGTCCGGGACGTTCGTGACACTAAGCTCGCAGGCAGACAGGCAGACATGATCTGCCGTGGCCAGTCCGGGACGTCCGTGACACTAAGCTCGCAGGCAGACAGGCAGACATGATCTGCCGTGGCCAGTCCGGGACGTTCGTGACACTAAGCTCGCAGGCAGACAGGCAGACATTATCTGCCGTGGCCAGTCCGGGACGTTCGTGACACTAAGCTCGCAGGCAGACAGGCAGACATGATCTGCCGTGGCCAGTCCGGGACGTTCGTGACACTAAGCTCGCAGGCAGACAGGCAGACATGATCTGCCGTGGCCAGTCCGGGACGTCCGTGACACTAAGCTCGCAGGCAGACACTTCGATTACCCTGCCTGTACCTTGGCACCCGGCCAGGCAGCTTGATCCAGTCAGGCCTGCAGTAGCGTGTCGACGCTCATTCACGTCCAGACTCAATCAGGGGAACTGAATGAGGCGACTGTCCACACTGATCGTCGCACGACGCTTAATTACACTGTGGAAATGGTCGAAAATGGTGCGACTTGTGCCTCCGGGATAGGTTTGAGTTTATTGAGGTTTTCTGGTGCATCCGCCGTAATGCTGATCATATTGGACCCACATCTGTATTCGTTTAGCTCCATGATTATGATGTGTTCATGTGGGGAGATATGATGCCTCACGACGAAATTGAACTCGAACACTCCATGCACTTCGATGCTTGGAAAGTTTTTTTCTCAAAAAGATGCTTAGGCATCAACAACATTTGTCGAAATATATAATTAATTATTCGAACCCCGGGCGCCGCACGACTTTTTCGCTCTTTTGCGGTGTGAGAATGGAGTGGATTCCTATTGTCAATAGCTCGCGAAGCGAGGAGCATAGGTGAGACCGAACCTGGCGGTAGCCGGGAGTGATTGACCTAATTTATAAATGAATAAAATACAACCGCGTCCGTCTTACAGTCGTCCGTCTTTAAATAGGCCACACCGCCTTGTGAGCGGCTAAATGATCCCGTTGATGAAACACTTATTAATTATCCGAAACAAGAGCATTTTCAAGACACATGTTCGAGAACGACACAATGGGCTTAATATTAAGCCTTTGCTTTGGTTGTGCAGTGTGTATAAAACGACTGAGAACTGCAGGAAAAACATTTCAAACTTAGACATGTCGGTGAATATGGGCTGCGGCCGCCTGGCCAGATCAGCCTGAGTGCGGCACGCTCAATAACTACGAGGTAATCTGGATACTACGAGGTAATCTGGATACCTCATATCGCGACGCAGCCAGCCGTTCTGCGACAATTGATGAATACGAGGGTGTGAGCGACGGAGCGTCCTTAAAGACGGGCTCTCTTGAATACTTCATTATGACGTCGAGTTGCGGGCTGTGGATGAGCTTCCCATCTCGACGGGATGCTGAGTCCACGCAGTGGTGGCCGGAGCTCCGTGGTCATTTGTAAGCTTATTGATGACGCGTATGGGAGCACACTATATCAAGTAATAATTATTGATGACCGCTCGAGTTCATGCCCGAAATGACATTGATAAAGCTCAGGCCCTCATTGAAGGACATGACCTCATTTATCTGAAGTAAATGTAGCGCATTTGCTTCCGTCACCCCAATGCCATCGCAGGCATTCTTCACATGCGATGTCAAAAAGAGGTGCTAATGTAGGATAGTTGTTCTCGTAGGCCCGTGATGAAGTCCAGAAGCACCGCGCGTTGCGAAAACTGCCGATAGTTCTACGACTCTGCACGTGATATATGTATTATGCAGTTGCAAAAGCAAATAAATGGCAATGAACAGCAATTCGCTCGTTTCAGAAGGACGTTCGTACAATGTTCTGATGAGGCCGCTGACAGTAAATGTTACACGTTCTGTATTTAGGGGCCGAAAGACAGGTATTCAATTTGATGATGCGGCCGGCCGCTACAGGCCCGCGCGGCTCGACAGTTCAGAGCGCTCTCTTGGTGAGGTAGTTCGGCGGGGACGTGGCGTCCGTCCAGCTGCTCTCCGCAGCAGACCACGGGCCATCGGCCCGGCATTGTCTCAAGAGTGATTATGTCCGCAGCACCGCGGCGGCGACAGCGTCGGCCGCCGGAAGGACCGTTGCGGCTCGCGTTGCAGTTCGGGGCGGCAGGCCGGCTCACTTACGGGATGCAGCATTTACAGTTACTGGACAGCATTATAATACTATGCCAGAGTATACCCATTTGACGGCCGAAACAGTACCTTTATAGAAACTTCATCACATTAATCGCAGTTCACGCCAAAGACCGGGTAGTAAAAACAAATGTTCGAGAAGTTAATCGGTTTTTAGATCGAGTCGTGTATCCGCTCTAAAAAGCAATGAATTATGCCTAAGCCTCTGATGGGCAGTTTCAGGGCTGTTACAAGTTCCAAAAAGAGCAGGCGCCAGGGTCCAGCGTCGGATATGAAGCAGAAGCTTTGTCGTGTTTTCCTTCCGCCAATAGGCGACAAGCGGGTGCACTGTGGCTTGGATAGCATCCAAATGGAAGCCCTGGGTTTGGTCTTGTACATACAATGCACGAATAATTATCGGAGAACCTGTCGACAATTAGCACCTCTCCCGGAGTAACTGAATTTCTAATATCGCTGAAAGCGAGGCTTTGGATTTTTGGGAGATGCTTGGTTAACCTGACTATGTTTTGGCTTAGTATGAGGATGAAATCTTGCCGTGATTGAATCTTATCCATCAGCGTTCATCGGTTCGTACTGACCCACTGCTTATAGCAGATTTCCTCATGTAAGTTAATCTTATTATCATGCTCGTTCTCCACCAATTCCAAAAAGACACCACGACATCACATTATTCTCTCCCGGGCAGCTATTACATCTTTGCATCATGCATTTTTCGCTATCTGTGCTGCACACAGCATGATCCATGAGGTTTTGATCAGTCAATTATTTCATGCCGGCAGATGTAATCATTAATTTTGCGTTTTGGTGGTGCATACGCAATAGAGGCGCTACTTTTGGTAAAGTTTAACTGAGGACCACACAAGCCCAGCAAATATTGATGAGGAACGGCCCATGGACCGAGCTTAAAAATTAAAGTAAGAACCACACCGCTCCAACAAAGCTAGGATTAGGCCCAGCCCATGGGCGGGCTCATAGAATTTCGTCTGGATTTTGAAGCAACCAATTAGGGGTAAAACATATATATTTTAAAACAATTTTTCCTTACCTGGGTCAGGTCAGGCGACAGCACCCGGACTTGGGCAAATTGGCTTACTATCTTCTGGAGCAGTCCCTTGATGCCCTTTCGCCTTGATATGAAACGAATCTGGAATGCAATATCAACTGTGGTTGAATTGATTGCACATGCTTTAGTGGTCAAATACAGGATATGATACAGAAAAACAAACATTGATAACAAATACCTATCTTTAAAAAATTGGACACCCGGAGGCAACTTATCAAAGCCTATTATTAAATAGAAAAAGAGGACATTTTTACTGTTATCATGCTAGGTTCAGGTCAAATGAAGTAAGGTCACGATGTTATGGGGTCAAAAGTTGAGAACTTAAAAATCCAAACCAGGAAATATATTCCCCATTTCAATGCCAACTCGAAAATATACACTGTTCAAGTACTTCGGATATTTTCCTTGAATATGTAAGTCGCTAACCATAGTAGCATAACATAACCTCACGAAAATGCCGGAGGCTATAACTCCATGACTGTTGATTCCATCGACTGAAACTGGTAAATCTCGAATAAGAGCATGAGATGACCATATTTATATATGCACGTATTTATATGAAATTTTGAGAGTTAGCATGTTAATTGGTGTTTTAGCCGTGTCGATTTGTCGTGGAGCGAGCACGACGGAGCTCTCGAAAGCGCTATCTTCTTTTACACCGTAGCAAAGAAGGCACTATCTTCTCTTACACCGGAGCAAACAGAGCACCATCTTCGCCTACGCCTCAGCAAACCGAGCACGATCTTATATTGCACCGTAGCAACCAAAGCACGATCTTATATTACACCGTAGCAAACAAAATACGATCTTATATTACACCGTAGCAAACAGAGCACGAGGTTCTCTTAAACCGTAGCAAACAAAGCACGATCTTTCTCACACCGTAGCAAATGGAGCACGATCTTTTCTTACACCATAGCAAACAGAGCATGATCTTCTTTTACACCGTAGCAAACAGCGTACGAATGGAGCCCTCGAAAGCACCATCTTCTCTTACTACACCGTAGCAAGCAGCAAGCAAAGAGGCGTCCACGATCTTCTCTCACACCGTAGCAAACAAAGAGATGTCCATAATCTTCTTTTACACCGCAACATACAAAGAGGGGACGATTTTATTTTCAACTCAGAAATGAACCCCAGAGGCTCTCGTATCCCGAAAAAAGGTCGTCTGGGATCAAGTTGGATTAATAACCTGGTATGACGTTGGACGAGTCAGTGAGCAATGTAAACAGGTTAGCTAAGTTCTCCGTCATCCTTCGGCATCGAACATTGAGCATTTGAGGGTAATAGGTAACATTAATTGGCGATGGATCGCGATTTGTGTGATAAATGATCTGACGTTCTTCCTTTTAAGACGTTGCACGTTAATTAACTGAAATTACAATGTTCCAGTATTTCGAAAGCAATGCTCCAGCATTTAGGCTTACTGTGCTCACAAGGGGTAGATTCAGTGAGCCGATACGTCGGCTCGAGAGGGGGGTAAAATTAGAAACAAAAATGTCACCAAGTTTGGAAAACCCATCGGATTGAGATCGCCTAGGACCTGAGCTCCGTCTTAGAACAATATTTTGAACATGCGATGTTTCCACTGGCGAATCTAGCCCACCGGTGTGACGATGAGAAGCTTTTGGCACCAGTCCCCCTACCTCTCCATGTCCCTCTCACTCTCAAGGCCAAAAGTGGTCAAAGCCAAAAGTTGAATATCAGCCATTTGATTTTGTGATCCTGTTATTTTTGTTAAAGATTTTCTGTGTAAGTAAAGTGCTCATATTTGGCTAAATTACAGTTGAAATTCAGAATTTTCGGACAGGTGATTGTAGCCACTTCAGTAGGAGCAACAGTATGAGTAAACTTTCCATGTCCTAGCAATTTGTTACAAGTTATGTTCGACTAATCACCCCATTCCAGTTTGTGATAATAAAAGAAATAATAATTAATAAGAAGAATACATTGCCCCAAGACACCCATGCAATATATACGACTAGAATAAACATGCACTATATGGATTATAGCTTGGTTGTATTATAACTCTTCACATGTTGAACAACTAACTCCTCTGACTTCAGAGTGGGCGTTGTGTCGCAATTCTGGCGTCAGGTTATCTCCACAGCTGAATTTGGCTAATGTCTTGTCAATTCGGGCGTCAGGTTATCTTCACAGCTGAGTTTGACTAATGTCTTGTCAATATGAGCGACGCCAGTTGGGTGAACAGCGGTCTGGCCTCTCGTAATCTGATGAGGAGGGAAGCTGAACCGTCTGGCTGTTCGCTTCATGCGGGCCGAGGCCTTGCCGCAGATGTGACGCGATCTGCCGTGTCGACGTGACTGCGCCACCAGGTCCTCTCTGCCATACGAATTGTTCGCGATGTATAAACCCCGGCCGGCTTAGAAGCGATCAAGTTTTCATTATTACTATTATGGTTGAATTAGCGAAAGCCCTTCACGAACGGCATTCTGACATTGTGTTGTCTACCAAAGGAACTGGAACGCTGCGCCGTGTGCTAGCTGCATTGCATTGTATGGTGGCTGTTATCACACCAAATTTATACACGGGGTATCCTGTGGCATTCCATCATGCAAGAAGTCATAAAATACAAGTGCATAATGGAATACAAAAAGAAGTACGCATTAGAAGTATGTAGACAGCGTGGCCACATAGAAGGTGATACAAAATAGGAAAGACGACAAAAAAAAGATGAGGACAAATGAATGAAGGGAAATACACATGGATACCATGACTAGATTGGGTCGCCTCCCACATGGTTACTATGTAAAATATTGTTTGAGTTTCCGCTTGAATACAGAAACCGAAGTAGCATTCAGGTCATCCGATTCGACATGTGTCTTGTACGCTGCACACGCCCGATGTATGAATGTCGGTTTTTCGGAGTTAGTCTCCATGTGTGGGAGGTGCGGCATGCTGGACTGCCTGGTGCAACGGAGCACAACATCGCGGGTGTATGCGATCTGTCTGTACAGAGATCGAGAGGGCTCTTGTGACATAGGTATCCTGTGGAGGAGGTACACCTCATGATACGCGGCGAGATCAGTGGCAGACATCCAATAGAGACTTCTCGTGACATTTGAGATGCGGTCAAACTTTTTGCGATCGAAAATCGCACGCGCAGCGAAGTTGATCTCCTGAACTTTGGTCAGCTGTGTCTGCGTGGCACTGCCGTACACCCGGATGCAGTATCTGATGTGTGATATGACTAGCACATCAATGATCACAGGCAGCAAACGGACAGGCAGACAGTGTTCGGCGTGAGGCAGGCTGATCAGTATGCCGCTGCATCTCGCCACAAGCGAATTGACCTACGCTTCCCGGGTTATTTTCGAGTCCATTCAGACTCCCAGGATTTCCAGTGTTTCGATGGTACAATTGCCTGATTTATGAACGTCACAGTAGCGGGATGTGCAATGGCAGCCTGGCTGCGCTGTCCACCAAGTAAAATCAGTTGGTTTTGTTATGCGTTCTCGTTCACCCATGCTGGAAGAGCCATGCACATATCACATGTAGCACACTTCGCCCGACTCTGCCCGGCAAAAAAAAAAAACCCACCCCCCACCTCCATTCTGCAATGCTTTCCAGTTACTTTCACCCCATGCTGGAGGAGCCATGTGTGTTCAGTGACTGTCATCCCATGCTAGATTGGTTACCCCATCTGGAGGGTCCAGTGACTGTTATCCATGCTGGAGGAGCCATGTACACGTCACATCTGGCATGCGTTCCAGTGACTGTCATCCCATGCTGGAGGAGCCATGTACATGTCACATCTGGCATGCGTTCCAGTGACTGTCATCCCATGCTGGAGGAGCCATGTACATGTCACATCTGGCATGCGTTCCAGTGACTGTCATCCCATGCTGGAGGAGCCATGTACATGTCACATCTGGCATGCGTTCCAGTGACGGTCATCCCATGCTGGAGGAGCCATGTACACGTCACATCTGGCATGCGTTCCAGTGACTGTCATCCCATACTGGAGGAGCCATGTGCATGTCACATCTGGCATGCGTTCCAGTGACTGTCATCCCATACTGGAGGAGCCATGTACACGTCACATCTGGCATGCGTTCCAGTGACTGTCATCCCATGCTGGAGGAGCCATGTGCATGTCACATCTGGCATGCGTTCCAGTGACTGTCATCCCATACTGGAGGAGCCATGTGCATGTCACATCTGGCATGCGTTCCAGTGACGGTCATCCCATGCTGGAGGAGCCATGTGCATGTCACATCTGGCATGCGTTCCAGTGACTGTCATACATACGAGTGTGTTGGGACTACCTGCTGTTGCCAGCGGTGTGTCGTCGGCAAAGCGGACGACTGGAAGTCGGAATCCGTCAAGTTCTGCGGAGATATGACACGGCATGTTATGTCGTTAACAGCGATGTTGTAAAGCAATAGCTGTGGTTGGTGCGGCATGCTCTCTGCGGCATGTGTGAGAAGTGTTGAGGTAGAGCTCAGCAGATGAGGTTAAATTAATACTGAAAACAGTCCAGGACTTCCCTGAAAGCCTGACCAATCGGCTTGATTGACATTCCACCTTTGCTATCTAATTCTATGAATTATATCATTTCAATATTGCAGCCAGCCATACTGGGAAGTCAAGACTTACCTACAGACCATTTCAAGATTGGAACCAACTGCGGGCTAGCAAGGCTAAGATTTAATGCTGATGTATTATCAAATGGGCATGGAATGTGTCTCGCTATTCAAACATAAAGATGAGTCAAGACGACATACAGACGAGTGAGTATTAACGATTGTAAAAGTGGGCCACGAGTGCCAACATCGTATCGTGCCGTTCCCGTGCCTTGTGGTGTGCGTTAGCATCGTGGCGTTCTCGTGCCTTGTAGTGTGCGTTAACATCGTGGCTTGTTTATTGTTTATTCGGTGGTTCACGACGCACTTTATGCACGATCACGGCTAATGGAGCCTCCCACGCTGTTTCGCCGATGTGCCGCGGTAACATCGGTGGCGTTCCCATGTCTTGTGGTGTGGGTTAACATCAACTAAGGTTTCGCACGGAGCGGAACCTTCGAATTCAGTGGAATGAGTTTGTTCTCCTCAATTTGTAGCACGACATCGGGTGGAAGATGGCGAACAGATTGCGATTGGACGATGATTTATATACATTTGTCCAGCGATGGCCTGCCAGGAGGTGTCGAACTATACGGATTTTCACAGAATGCCGTTTTGAACACCAATCAGCACGCCCCCAAGTGCAATCGCGTTTGTCGGCGTGTCCTTGTGATGTGTTGTATATTCCTTAATCGTGAAACTAGTTTGGTAACAAGTGTTCTATCCTGGATGCAAATCACAGACGGACTCGGCTAATATTACTCACAAAGCTGTTCGCAAACCGCCGATGTTCCACTAGATAAAATAGGTTAAACAACTATTTAAAGCTTCGCAAGAACTAATCCTTGAAACATCAATAGAACTAATACGGACTGCTACGGGTGCTGCAGGCCCACTTTTGCGCTTGTCTGTGATACGGGAGATTAGTGAGAGCCTCACCGTCCGACACTAGCGCCTCCAGCGGTCCGCGTGAAAGAGCTGCGCCAGCGATAAGAAACAACAATATGTCGTCATGTGAGTGGTGACGGGCTACACAAGAAGCCGCGCTAGTTTTTATGAAGCGGCGCCTCGGCGGCTCTACGAGAACATGATAAATCCTGAAGCCGTTGGCCGTATTTGAGTTTGCTGGGCTATATACCACAGTGTCGATGGTGGTAGATATTGCACTATGATAACTCATAATTGTCTTATATACTGGTCGTTGTGCTTGTATGTATATTATATATATATATATATATATATATATATATATATATATATATATATATATATATATATATATATATATATATATATATATATATATATTTATATATGCATACATTATTGTGTTATTTCGCAGTGACCATATATTCCGCTTTACGTCGTTGAAACCAAGGCCAAAATATGTCCAACATGTGATATACAAACAAGATGCGACGAAACTGTATGCAAATGTAAAAACACACTTCCTACACAAACTTCCCCAATCGGAAAGGGACATGAGGTTCTCTAAAAAAAAACATTGAAATGTATTCCACCAAAATTACCATATCTCCCAACATTTCGTCCCTGACCCCAGGATCTTAAGACCGAAGCCCATTTTCCAAGATCTTTGGATTTCCCAAGGTGTGGCAACACTGGTATCTGCAATTCGATACCGCTTCGCCTCGCGGACGCGTCTTTCATCTTCCTGCCTCTGGGGGTTCATGGGCAGGGATAGCTATAGGTTGATGAGCGTTGGGGTGCCTTCATGAGTGTTGGATGTCCTTACAGGGATAACTGTGTGGCTAGTTCCGAACGCATCCTTAATGGTATATGCTTTCTCAGTGTGCCCTTGCATATTTGCTTCTCCCTCGCTAAATAATGTTATAAACCAGAACTGGCATATTTTGTTTGCGGTTGAAATCACATTCAACCAATTTTATCGCAGCAACAGCATCGTTTATTATTTGGTCGCTCGCACACTACAAACTTGTGTACCGCTTTGTGTATGTGATTTGTGCAGACTACAGTTTAGCATTCCAAGGTGTTAACCACAAGCTGTCGCTTCACAAACCAAAATCACTTACGATGCTGAGTGATAAACGTAGGTGTAGGTTTTTGAAAATTATTGTGAGTGCACAATGCATGAAGACAATGGGCGGACCCAAATGGATTTGGGTGATACCACATAGGATCCCATGTTAAAAAGATGAAATTATTGGGCGAGCACAGTCAACATTAGGAGAGGGACAATTGCTTTCCAAAATCATGCAAAACTAAGCTTCTGCTGATATAACTCTCCACCTGACGAAATCACATGTGTGTGATAGTGACCAGCGGGTAGTTGTGGATAGTCACACGTGTCTGATAGTGACCAGCGGGTAGTTGTGAATTGTCACACGTGTCTGATAGTGACCAGCAGGTAGTTGTGAATTGTCACACGTGTCTGACAGTGACCAGCTGGCAGTTGTGAATGGTCACACGTGTCTGATAGTGACCAGCGGGTAGTTGTGATTTGTCACAGGTAGCCGATGGTGGCCAGCGGACTGTTGTGAATTGTCAGTGCTCGTCCTGTGGACACCTGTAGTTTTCAGCTTCCCAGAATGGAATGATCTCACCGCTGATGCTTGCCGGTTTTGTAAATGATCTACCGGATTCGATGAGCATAAATATTTTTATGTTCGCCGATGTAGAAATATACCTACCAGACAGTACTTACTGAGGCTGACATCATACGCGCGCAAAACCGAGCTAAGCAATCAGTATCCGTGGTCTGAGCGAGGAAATTGACTCTGAACGCCGACAAATGTAAAGTGCCCACCATAGGGTTTCGCCGTTCACAGGCGCCTGGTGACATGCAGTGAGGCGCCACCTGAGCATACACGATTTCAATTTGAAGTGTGTCCTACAGAATATAAAAATGGTCTGCGCACATATGTGATCTGGTGTGACATGGTCCCATACGCTGTGAACTGGTGGTATACGCATGCTGCTTCTCCATCAACAACTGACTAGTCACATTTGGCCATATTTTCTTACGACAGCCCGGACGTTCAACGATCGTCAAATGATCCACATTCCAGGTGTGGTCACTGCGATGAGCAATGGCAGAGTACCCTCCAAATGTGGCCACTGAGCAATGGTGAGGTACCCTCCAAATGTGGCCACAGAGCAATGGCGGAGTACCCTCCAAATGTGGCCACTGAGCAATAGCGGGGTACCCTCCGAATGTGGCCACAACAGAGCAATGGTGGAGTACCCTTTAAATGTGGACACTACTGAGCAATAACGGAATACCCTATAAATGTGGACACTACTGAGCAATAACGGAGTACCCTTGAATTGCGATGCCAAATACATTGCGTTGGCGTCAGCATTACTATATATATATATATATATATATATATATATATATATATATATATGTATGCATTTCCCTGTACATTTTCGACAGCATGAAGACCACAATGTTTCCCTGTGTGAGTCATAAATTACTTCGGATGCCACACGGAAGGGCGATTGGATTTCTCTATCGGCCGGCCATTATTCTTGTCGGAAATGAGGCGATGGAAGATGAAATTGCTGCCACCACTTCCAGACAAACATCTCGCCAACACCCGAATGGCGAGAGGCGCGGTATCCAACGCACGCACGTGAATTTGAAACGTGTTCTGAAACACACCGGCCAGTGCGGGTGTGTCTCTATGATTGGTTGCGGGTGGCGAAATTACGCCCGCACCAATCCCGGCTCGAAGCATTCAATTTCGATGTCAAGAAGCTGCCATCATGACGCTCGTTTCCGAAGAAAACTCTGCCAGTCTGCCTTTCTTTCTGAGCCAGCTTTCCTGTGCCGCCGACGCCGGTGGAGCACGTTTTTCATCCGACAATGCATGCATCATTTCGTTGAGTTGCGTCGCCCGCCAGACGACGGTACGCCGCACTCGCAGGCAACGCACAGGAAAAGAACAGCGCAAAATGCAAACTCAAACTACGCAAACTAGACGACGTAACGTTTGTCTTCGTGTGCCGGACGTAACAACGCGTTGGCTACGCCCTGCGCTGCTCCCATCTCACTGATTGCTCGCTGTGGACAATGAAAGACGATGGAAAACCCGCGTGCCTGTAGATCCGCTGCTTAACGTGGGCAAACCCGGGCAGTGGGTGACTGATATGGAAGGCGGGCGCTGATTGGTCACCCCTGTTTGTGACCGGAGTGCCAAGCTATGTGATTGATTTGAAAGGCAGGTGCTGATTGGTCACCCCTGTTTGTGACCGTAGTGCCACGACATGTGACTGATGTGGAAGGCTGGTGCTGACTGGTCACCCTTTCTTGTGACCGGGGTGGCACGTTTCGCGCCTTGTGCTAGAACTTTGCCTAGAACTTACGTAGATACCTACATATATCCCTTCCTCCTGAGTAGGTATCGATGTAGGTGATGTGCCTATGCACATGGTAATTTATCGGCAGAGGTCGCAATTCTTGGCAAGCTAGCTAAAACATTGGTGACAGAGGCTTCTCTTCTGGAAGATCGCTTGGAAACAAAATGAGCAAACCCTCTCCTCATCTTATTGTAACAGCATGGCTGGCATTCGTATAGCTTGGCTTTTGTGCAGGAAGCAGCAATTGCTAGTGTGGAACAATTTTCTGGTTCTTATTTGCATTAGCCTAAGCTATGTTTCAATATGTTAGTAATTTATCTGATGATGAGCTTCAACGACTGGTGGTGTTGATCTGAACTTAGGCGTGTCTCCCGCCAAGTTCATATCTTGGCGGTTATCGCCGACTTGGAGACGTCTCCGGAGAAACATGCTTTGGCAATGAGTGTCTCCAAAGCCAGATTACCAACCAGGCGATTTTGACGAGCCGAGCAAAAGCCGAGTGTAGCCAAAAGATGGGCTGTATGGGCTGTATACTGCAGAAATGGACAAGTTATTTCGCAACTGAGAGAGCTTCCACTTTGGAAATGGCCAAGCAGGATCTTGTGGTTTGACGGCAGGTCGAGATGTTCCCTTCTTGGCTCTTATATTGATTTTCTCCGTCTTCCAGTGACTCTCCGTCTTGATTAGAAAATGAAACCGCCCGGTTCACGTAGAAAAGTCCGATGTGGTCAGCCTGGCTGTTAGTTCTCGGAAGAGAAAATATATTTGAAAGGGCACCAGCAACGAAAACATCCTGGGTGATAATTTTTTTTTTAAACAAGCCTATTGGAGAAGGTGGCCTGTGATAGCCATGGAGATTCAGAGACCTCTGTAAAAAATAATTATTCATCATGCTGTCTTCTGGACAATTTTAATGCAACTGCTAGCATCCGGGGTGCCATTTTACGAAAAGTACAGCCCATTGCTTCTCCAAAGTGACACCTACACAGTCTGGTGCCAATGCCCTCTCCATCTTTTGGTGGAGTTACAAATGCGTCAGTGGTAGAAGTGTTGAGAACAGTCAGCTAGGACCCAGTTAAATCCGTTTAAAAGATGGAACTACACGACGTTGAAAGTTTTGAGACGTCGATGCAAAGATTCGAATCTATTCGAATATCCTCGAGTCTCGAATCCAAGTCTATCCACCCTAAGATTCGAATCCTCGCGATTCCTTTTGTTTGTTTGTTTGTTCTTGTTCGCGATTTGTTCTTTGTAACTGGTCCTTCTTTGCAACCACTGCCACACATACCCATTGTGTTGTCATTCTTGCACATTAATACCTTCCGGAAGGTTTCTGACCAAAGGCGTTGTCAGGAAGCCATACAAGAGAGCATCCCGAGAGGCCTGAGTGGGAGGGTTTCTGCAACCATTGGCTACTGGAAAAAAAAATCGCCTTGCTCCGTTCTCCTTGCTCCATGATTAGCAAAGTTTATTCTTACCGAGGTACTTTCTTGGTTTGAGTATGGCATGTCCTGAATATCTCTTGTCCTATACTGGATCCGCCAGTTGGAAAGTCACCTGGCTCCGGAACTTCGTGTAATGCATTCTTACCGTCTGTTCGGAATTCACCCCACCCTCCCAACTCTTCAATGACAACGTACATGACACCGCTTTGAAAAAACCGGTCACATATTACCCACTATCGCTTCCTCTGGATCCCCTGACACGAATAAGCTTAAAATATGCATTTACGTAGGTTTGCAAGGTAATATGAGCATCTGAATTCCAAATCATAGTCACCTGAACAGTAAAACAATGAAAATATTACGTTGCGCATACTGTTCCTAAGTTTTCGCAAAAATGTGTCGAAGGTACCTCCCAATATTTCCCCCTGAAGCCGTCTATAATATCGTTACAATTTTGTCCCGAATTAGAAAACTGAACCATAGTGAAAGTCACCGACTTTCACGCTCCTATCGCAAAGCGTTAATTAACGGTAAGCGAGAAACCACAGGGACTGGGCCAAAACCGACCCCCCCTCCTCAGCTACCGGAATAAGGTTCATGATATCATTTCCACACGGAAGTTCTCGCGGGTTGTGACGATACCGCGCTTACACCTGTCCCTTCCCTCATCAGCACGTTTTCCATGTGTTTCGCGAGAGCAAATTTGCCATTCTGCTTCCTCAGGCGGTGTGAATTGCGTGGGCTTGCGTCAGCCGCTTTGGCGCCTTCTGTGGCGAATCGACGCATCAGCAAATGCCAATCGTTTGTTGTCGGTGCACTCGCGACGGAACCGAGTCCGACAGGAAATTGCCCGCTGATGTAGCGTCGCAAAAAGGAAACTCGCAATCACATCCCAAACGGTCAGAGAAATAGAGAGAGAGAGAGAGAGAGAGAGAGAGAGAGAGAGAGAGAGAGAGAGAGAGAGAGAGAGAGAGAGAGAGAGAGAGAGAGAGAGAGAGAGAGATGATTTCGATCCCGCACCGGGCATGCAGGTGGGTCATTCGTCCAAACGTGTTCATGAATACACGCCTTCATGCAGACAATGAAATCAAATCCAGCGTGGTACTGCCATGGGCTCAGGGGCCCTCGTGATTGCATGCGTTGATGACGGAGACCGGTGGACCTATCGACGCCATCACGGTACAAACTATTGGGTGGCGACAGATAAATGGAGCGTTTTGCGTGGCTGTCACACTTTGCGAACTGAGAAACATAGTTACACAAAGCGGTGTGAGCAGATCTAAATGACACCTTTAAGATCGTCAACGAAGCGGAACCAGTTACATGAACGCTCATCATGAATGTATAGTGAGTTACACGGGTGCAATTTTGCAATGATTCCATTCCATTCCATCATCGGTGGGTGTCTACACCCATTATATGGGTTGAACAGCAGCCCTCCTCGCCAGTGCATTGTTTCGATCTTTCACTGGCACATCAACAAAAGGGCGACAAATATTTCAAAAATGGCTCTTTGGGTGTGTTGAAAGGGCACTTTTGCACACATTGTGCATAAGTACAAACGTAATTTGTGATTTATTTGGAGTCCACGGAATTTTGAAAGTTATGCGCCCACCCAGTTGCGGAGTTTTACGAAGACGTCCAAAAGTTTCAGTGGGTGCTTTTACATACACCCTGTGGATTCTATGTGGTGTTTTTCCATGCGTTCTCGTCGGCACTAATGCTAAATTTATCAAAGCTAGGTGTTCATCAGCCAGTGGCGTACCTTGGATTCGCATCCGGGGGAGGGGAGAGGAGCGGATTTTGAGGGGCCCACCTACCCCATGTGCTTAAAAGTTATCAGTTGTTGACTAATATGTTTTCAAAGGTGCTCACCGTTATGCTGGATTTAAATAATCAGTGACAATTTAATTTTCCTGTACAGGAGGCCCAACCTACCACGACAGTTTGTAAGTCACCGGATTTCAACACCATCCTAACTGTTCAAGGTTTTGTTTTCTTGCATCCCTTGATAACTTTTCCCACACTGCTCAAATTGCGCCTCTGCAAATCACTTAAAACTGCAAAATTGTCAAATTTTACGCATTTCAGTTTATGACACATTCGACACATTCGCCAAACGTCGTGAAATTCTGCGGTTTCTGCTAGACCCAATCCGTTTTGGTAATTGCTGCCACATGGCCGTCTGGTGCCATTTTTGACGTCATGGAAGGCTTCGTATGGGGATCACGGGAAAAAAATCGATGAGTTCAATACGAAGATTATTTATTTTCTTCCCACGATTTCTTTTCGAAAATAAATCCGTACACCACAGTTAACCCTGATGTACCTCATGTCTTTGTTAGCATGCTTCCAGATTGTCTGCCGAGCCGATCCGCAGCGCTGTAGTGGTTCGGTGTTCTTCCGTTGGCACTTTGCGTGTTTCGTTTGCAGACGTGCTTTATGGTCTCAGCCCATTTTTTAATATTCTGGCGCGTTTTTGAGACCCCGGGGCTTTTAGGGCGTTGTTGCTTTTTTGTGGATCCACGCTGTTTTTGAGGAACCGGTTCGTTTTCGAAAATGTGTTTATTTAGTGCGATGCGTTTTTCGGATCATGTCGCTTCTTGCGGGCCCAAGCATGTGTTTGAGGGATTGTGGTCAACTTAGCCTGTTGAAGGTGCATCTAAGTTTATCTAAGGGTGCTTCGACTTCGACGGGCACTCCAGAGCACGGGCACTGTAAAGCCAGTAAGGGGCACTTTGAATGGCAGGAGGGACATACCATTTTACATGAGGGTACTTTGAGCTGTAGAGGGCATCCTGGATATTCTGAGGCCTAGCCGCCCAATGCAATGGTCAATCTGAGCTGCAAAAATGCACAGCAAGCCGTCAAAGGGGCATTCAAGGACTTCTGAATGGTACCATGATCTCTCAATTTAGGGCAGCATGACCATGGACCATGTACATGCAATAGGTGCATCTAAGGCTGCTTGAGGGAGGTGGCCTAGACTTGTTTTTTTTGTTCTTTGTCAGGAGCTTCTTGAGTTACCAGTTGTGTACCCTGGCCTGTGAAAGGTATGATTTTACCCGAGGAAAAAACAGAACGAATCCGCTCCAAGAAAAAGAGAACAAAATACGCAGCCCAGTCTGCCCCAGCCGTCACATTTGCTACCCGCCACTTACTATTGGACGCTAAAGAAGAAGAATATATTTGTTTCATCCATTTTTCACGATGGTGCATTCATCTGTATTACATATGGAAATTGTCCAAATAAAACGCAATCAGCGTTTGGACGCCTTTACTTCGTGAAGCGCACACGGGAGCGCGACGTCCGTCCGTAGTGCTGGCCAAACCGGGCACGTCGCCGATTCCCCTCCACACTCTGATTGGCCACCACCAGACGGCGTCTGCGGCCATAGTTCTGGGCAGCGGGACAATCTCTGTCCTGGACAAAACACAATAACGGTCTTCAACTGGACAATTTTCTACCTGGTTAGCTCAGTAGACAGATAACTGACCTGTACAAATCTCCCGGTCTTGGCACAACTGGTCGAGTCGCTTCACGCGCTCCCTTTGAATGGCTTCAGATTCGATGGCTAGTTGGTGACTAGCTAGGCAAGGTTGTTAAGCTCTCGGTCATAATTGTGCTATGAAACTGGAATTTGCCTATCGGGTGGTGGGCTTAGGATCAATGCAGCAAGGATGCGCTTATCATTTCCCCGGGTTATGCAAAGCCCCTCCCCTCCCCAACAATAATGAAAACTATGGTTTTTATATAGGAAGAATAGCGCAGATCCACCACTGAGCTAAGCAATAGTTCATACCTTCTCTAATAGACTGAAAAAGAGTATATGAAATGGGATGATATCAGCGAATAACTTGGTGACAGTAGGAGGGTACGAGCAATCACACTTGTCGCATATAAATGAAAGCCTTCTGATTCTCCAGTGAAAATTAAAGGATACAGAATTCCCATCTGCATATTTGCACACATGATGATTAACAATGATCACAGCTGTTAGCAGTCATGGTTATGCCCCTGATGTAGGGCCATATTAGCGGCTTCCTGTGCCTTAATCCCATGCAGGAGCCAGGAACCGACACAAGGTGAGCGTAATGACCGATACAAGCACACAAAACCGACATGGGGCCCCAGGGCACAGACCATTTTGAATTCATTTATTTCCATGTAATGTCATGAGGTCAATGCCTGAGCTGACTCACAGTTGACGAGGCACGCGTCCCCTCTATCCTGGCTGTTCCTGCGCCAGTGTTCCCATGCCTTTGTTGAACTTTGCCTACAGCCAAATTACCCACATCGACACGTTTCCGTAGTCATCTTCACACAAAGCATGTCGGAGGTGAGCACCAAGCATGTCAGAGGTGAGCACCAAGCATGTCAGAGGTGAGCACCAAGCATGTCGAAGGTGAGCACCAAGCATGTCGAAGGTGAGCACCAAGCATGTCGGAGGTAAGCACCAAGCATGTCGGAGGTAAGCACCAAACATGTCGGAGGTAAACACCAAGCATGTCAGATGTAAGCACGAGGCATGTTGAAGGTGAGCACCAAGCATGCTAGAAGTGAATACCAAGCGTGTCGCATGTGAGCACCAAGCATGTTAGAAGTGAGCACCAAGCATGCCATAGGAGAGCACAAAGCATTTCAGAAGTGAGCACCAAGCATGTCGGAGGTGAGCACCAGGCATGTTAGGGAGCATGCACGTTTGTTGCATCGCGATACGTGCTTGAGCTTTACTTGTTCTAATTACCCTCAGTATTCCCTCCAAAATATTTGTAAATCAGCTGCTGAAATCATGTGCATTTGACCATGTGTGCGGGATAGATTGAGTTACCTTTTGCTGCTGATTAGCCGTTAGATAGCACCACACAACAGTGGTGACAAATTGACAACTGTAGCAGTAGCGACAACTGGAGCGTTACCCTAAAACAATGCACTTAATATTTAAGCTTACCAATGAGCAAAGGCAGGAGATTATCCCCCCCAAAAATATAGTGGCGTACTTCGCTGCCGCTCCTATATCTTGTGATTTTGTTAGAAGGAACATAACTGAAATATGAAAAACTAGCAATGCCTCCATGGTGCGGAAACACAGGGCACGACAGTCAGAACGTTCAGAAAGGTTTTTGGAGGGGAAAACCGTATGTTAGCACCCCATGCCGAACGATAACGGGGAGTGGCGACATCCCCTCCTCCCTCCCCCCCCTCCCACGTTTCCGCCTCCACTGGATGCGGGGGAAAATGCGGTAACCGGACAAATGTACGTAAGCAAATGTACGTCAGCGCAGATGTACGTATGGCAATTGTACGTAAGCGCAGATGTACGTATGGCTAATGTACGTAAGCGCAAATGTACGTACGGCAAATGTACGTATGCGCAATTGTACGTAAGCGCAAATGTATGTAAGCGCAAATGTACGTAATCGCAAATGTACGTAAGCGCAAAAATACGCATGCGCAAATGTACGTAAGCGCAAACCTAACTGTTTTCCGATCTTGACGAGATGGTAGAATGCAAATATTTGTCCTTTGAAACGTTGAAGAATGGTGTGTTTGGCTATGCAAAGTTATTTCTGTGCTTAGCAATCAGTGTAGCATGCAGTTTTTAGTGTGCTACTATGTCAGAGGGTGTGGTTGCGAGCACACATAATTTTGGGTGTAGTGCTACACCCCAGGGTGTACGACTGCATTTTGATCAAGAAGGGTATATTCCTGGATTTGTGGATGGGTTGGGTAACACAACTACCATAATAGGTGCCAACGAATACCCTTAGCGAAGTATGAATTAACCGATGTGCTACAGGAATGCTATTTGCAGTGTTATAGGAGATGAAGAGGTACAAAACACCCCTTTCTTAGATGAGGTAAAATGTTCAACATGCGCCCACTATTCTACTCACCAAACACTTTAAAAGAGTATTGTTTTGTGCCCGTGATTTTCTGCATTATGGGCGTTCAAATGCTTCTCAGTGTAAAGCACCACGTGCTGGACGGCGTCGGCCGCCGCCGTCGGCAAAAACCGCCCACCATTCAGGAAAGATGGCAGATGACACGATGGTCATTACCACTGCAGTGCGTGGTCAGCGGTAGGGACTTCGTCTCCCGCAGCGCCTGCCCTCGCTCGGCCACGGGTCAACAGTGGCCGGTGGCCTCTCCTTGGCGAGGAAAAAGCAAAGTAGGATAGTCCAGTCGAAGCAGCTTCAGTGCCAGAAAGTCAAGAGTGTGCAGGCAGATCGTGGACATAGCACGCGATGTCGTTCTCCTTCAGACTCTCCCTGTTCGCCTGCGCGGAACGGTCGGGCCGCCCATCCAAGTGGACGCATGCTGGTGCCATTCGAGCTGTGTTTTCTCGGCGCTGGTTGGCGACGCCAGTCCGACCGGCCGTGATTAGGCTGTCGGCCGCATCACGCATGGCCGGCGAAGTCGGCAGCTCGAGATGAGGCTGTCGGCCGCATCATGCATGGCCGGCGAAGTCGGCAGCTCGAGGAGAGGTCGTTCGATCCGTCATTGATTGACCTCGCTGCAAACTACTGCCAACTGTTTGACTGGGAAAAATGAGCTAATAATGCCCCTCTCACTGCCCGACACATCACGATAATCCAGATTATCCCCACTCTTTCACATCGATGACTTCCGATGCATGCCTAGGCAGTCCAACGGGCAGTGCAAGTCGTGACACAGGCCTCAAAAGACGTGGAAGAAAAGATGCGTAGCTCGATCTACTCCACCTACGCCGGTATCGCCATCTGGCGCGGTTGATGATGACGAAGTAATCTTAGCGAGCAGTAGTCAGTATAAGGGGGCTGTAAACCGCAGCTGCACCGCTGCCTACAGGTCAGTATCGTCAGCCCTTTTCAACCTTTCCCCTTAAACAGAGTGTCTGACTTTTCATTAAAGTTGAGCAAGTGTCTAGAGGCGATTTTCCATGGCAAGAAATCATTGAAAATTACAATCGCTTTCGCTAACAGAGAGACAGGTCCATATGACGTCACAACTAAGTGTTTACATTACATCATAAGATCATTGATACCATATGATTGGCAAATGATGCTCCAGCAGATTTACCAAGCGGCGACGCGCTGACGCGTGCCTTTTTCATTGTCATGAAGAAAACCCTTCGTTTGGTTGCAGTAACCCCCTTTAGGGGGTGACGATAAAGCCCAGTAGACTTAATCTATTGAAGTGTTCCTCGATGCATTTCATTGTAATAGTTCCGTTGTGCTGCTAGTGGAAAGGTACATCTTATGCTTAGGGCTTCTGCCAAATAAGTCATCTTAATATGCCGAGATTGATATCAGAAAATATAGCGTGCTGGAAACCTCCATGAGGATAATTTGCCACGGTGTGCTTTTCCTGCCATAATGGACCAATTCAATGAAGTTTGGTAAATGTGAATGCCTTAGATCACTGGGCTATGGACATCTTGGGAGCATGTCTTCGATGGTTAAGCCTCTTTCCGCCTGACATTTTGGGAGTGCGTCTGCCATTATTGGCTCCATTGTTATTTTCAACACTGGGGTGGTGACATATTTCTGTTCAGGTAGAACCATTGTTACACCTGTGCAGAACATTATATCCAGGCAGGTGTGGTGTGTTCTGCAGCAGCTGTGTTGACACTGTGGAACTGCGCGTTAACACGTTGGTGTCACATTTTGGTGCAGTGGCACTTACTGATGTCAGTCTGAGGTATTTTGGTGCCGTGTCACTATAGGGTATTAGTCTGATTTTGTACGTGTGGATATCAGTCGAGAATATTAAAATGCATTATGAATCAAAATAACAATGTGACATAGGTCTAAACTGATAGCGGAATATGAACATTGGCGACTGTTTGAGAAGGATGGACATAGGGCAGGTATTATGATGACATAATAGCATACCAAATCAATATGCACTAATTCTACCCGTTTGGGCACCAAGTTGGGCTTTGGGCGTATGTTTATAAATCAATGGTTCGCATTGCATAAGGCTCGTACGCAAAGCTGCAGATGCATTCATGGGGTTCGCATGACATTGCGTTCGTGTAGCACAAGTTTGGTAAATCTTAAAGTTCGTACGATTTTAGTCTAGCATAGTATAATGTTCATAACGCAAAAGGTTGGCAATCAATAATGTTCTTATGCACAAAGTTCGCAAGCGTGAGGTTCGATAACATAAGGTTGGTATTGCATAAGGTCCGAACGCAATGGTTGATAAGCACAGGCTTCAGTAACGTAACGTTCGCATGTTATACAATTCGTATAGCTTTAGGTTCGGAAAGCTCAACATAAAAAGTTCGCAGTGGAAGGTTCGTAGCGCAGAAGTTTCTTAATGGATAACGTGCGCATGCATAAGGCTCGTAAAAATAAGATGTATTTACAGAACTTCGGAAATATACGTATTCCATGGCCAAAAGATATTTTAACATTACGTTCGTAAATTTTTAAGCATAATTTCAATGTCTTAGTTTAGCAATGCCGGTCGATATGATGTGCTTTTTCAGCTACCATCGACAGGACTGCCTTCCCTTATGCAAAGCGAAATATTGGTCTTCGCACCTTCATTGCAGACAGATATTATTTTTATGAAGGGACACGGCAGTATGCTTCAACGCGAAAAAAAATGAAACGACGTGAAACGTTAAGAAAGGGGGAAGCAGTTCAAATAGTACATTGCACTCAAGTGTTCTGTTGGGAATGTTTCCGTTCATCTAGTATTTTGTGTTCTGTTCGGAATGCTTCCTCTAGAACATGGTAATCAGGTGTACTGTTGGCAACGCAACGGTTCATTGCACAGTACATTGAATTGAGGTGTTTTGTTGGTAATATTTGAATAACTAGATTTTTGTGACTTTTATTATTGGCAAAACAGTTACACAATATATATATATATATATATATATATATATATATATATATATATATATATATCACATTGATCACTATGGATTTCGCCAGAACTCCAAGAATTCCTATCACTGGGGTACCACATGCGATAGGGTGGACCATGACCACCAATCTATGGTTTGCCCCCCCCTTCTGCGCACCAACATTCCGGATGAAGCCTAGCCATTGGGCCTATGAGCTAACACTAAATACAAGCGGTTTTTAAAACAGCTTTGGTCATCAAAGTGGTGCATAACCCCATTCCCCAACCCCGATCGTTTGCACAGGTCATGGGATGCGCCACCGTAGAGCATGTGGGGGACGCGTCCCTCACAGTCGTTTTCCGGCGGGGCGCCGTCATCCATATTGGAAGAAGACTCAGACGTCAGACGGTCCCATCGAGTTCAAATGTATTGCTCTCTTACTTAATGCGATCCCTCGCCGACTTCTGCGGCCCCTCCTACTTCAGATGCTCTCGGTAACAAATTGCAGACCATCTCCGAGTAGACACGGCCGTACCAAAAATGAGACGGCCCATCCCTGACTTCACGTGATACTCTCAGGTCAGGTTATTCGTCCACAGAAAGCATGCCATTCGTAAGCTGTCCGACCCGACGGCTGATGACCTTAACCGATGTTTTGTCGGCGTGGGCCCGCGCGTTGCTGGCGATGTTAAGAGTATGGGAGCGACGCCTGATGTTTCCTGCCGTTTGCTGAATGTCAGAGCCTGTGCGTTCGTCCTGACGCCGTTGTCGCTATTGGGGCTGCGAGCCGTCGTCTTCGGAATGAACGGTTCGTCGGCCTGCGGCGAGGACGGCATCAGCATCCACATGTTCAGGTTGTGCTGTAGCTCGATAGGTGCGGTGTCCCTGCATTTGGTCAATTTCAGCTTTACCAAATCCGATGATCCTGATTCCTGGAAGTACACCTCATTCATCCCATCTTCAAATCCGGCGATCCCACTTACCCTTCCAATTTCAGCCCCATCTCCATCGTTCCAGTCCTTGCCAAACATTGTAGAGCGTGCCGTCCACCAACAGCTATGCAATTATCTGTCCGAAAACTATCTCCTCTCTCCAACTGAGCAACGATTCCGTCCTCGTCATTCGACGGAAACCGCCCTGACCTCCATTTCAGACCAGATCCTATCTGCATGTGACCATGGAGATGTGTCCCTTCTCTGCCTGCTGGATTTGAGCAAATGTTTTGATGCGATAGACCACTCCAAACTCCTATCAAGATTACGGATCCACAGCATAGCTGCATCCTATTTTCCCCTTACCTTCAGAGCCACACCCAGAATGTCAGCATCACTGACAGTCTGGATGTCGTTAAAAAAAATATGCCCCGTTGCCCAACAGCATCGGCGTTTTAAAGGACCATCTCTCGGAAATCTCCTCTGCTGCGTCTTCGCCAACGACCTCAGTCTGTTTGCTGAAGACGCAATGGTTATCCAATAAGCTGATGACGGAATATTCGGTCAGTGGTAGGAAATCTGAAATTCAAAACGTTGTCGCTCATTTTTTTCGACGTCATGTTCCCCTCATTCGACAACATCTCACACAAAACACTGATTTTAAAATCATGCCCGGATCCGGTCCTTATTGGAGGCATATACGGGAATGCAACCCGGCGCTAAATCCGCACCTCAAATAATGTGCGACACTTGACCTGTGAGCACGCCAGTGGGCATGCGCATGACGACGAAGCGGGACATAGTACATGATGTATGGTAACTATATACCGTATCTGTGTAATGGTTGAAAATGTGATTCAGTAAACCAGAGAGGAGGAATTTGACTGCATGCCATACTTTGCAATGAGAAGTACCCTACTGACAACACAAACGTGATATTATTTATGTTTCAACGGCGTATGAAGTCTGACGTAAGTATGACGTAAGTATTTTACTGTGTAGAGCGTCAATAGAGCGTCAATTTCAAAAATGAACTAGGCAGTTCGAAACACCATGATGTTTATTTCATCCACGAAGGGAACGAAAGCATGAAGTGCGATACATCGAACTACACCAGAAGTGACAACGAAAGCACACCATGACATTGTGCTTAATTGCATTTATATACGAGAGAATATTCTTCCAACGTACTCATATATATATATATATATATATATATATATATATATATATATATATATATATATATATATATATATATATATATATATATATATATATATATATATAATATATATATATATATATAGTGTATACATGTATATATATATATATATATATATATATATATATATATATATATATATATATATATATATATATATATATATATATACATGTATATATATATATATATATATATATATATATATATATATATATTCATGCATAGTTAGTTGTCTATTTCAGTAGGCACGTATGTCACAACGTTGAGTTGGTATGCCTTCTCGTCATGCTACTTTCGAGACATTTTGCACGATACTGATATCCACGATGATGCTCATTCTCTCATCAACCAAACGGCCAGTCACCACTGTGGCTGGTCGCAATGCGCGCAGTGGTGCCGGTGCAGTAGCGCCGGTGCTGCCGTCGTGTGTGTGTGTGGGGTGGGGTCCGCTGCTGGTGCAGTGGTAGATTCGGCGGCAACTGCACCGCTGCTGGTGCAGTGGTAGACAGCTGTTGGTGATGCAGTGGTAGATTCGGCGGCAACTGCACCGCTGCTGGTGCAGTGGTAGACAGCTGTTGGTGATGCAGTGGTAGATTCGGCGGCAACTGCACCGCTGCTGATGCAGTGATAGACAGCTGTTGGTGGTGCAGTGGAAGACAGCTGCTGCCGGTGCAGTGGTAGAGAGCTGCTGGTGGTACAGTGGTAGACTTAGCGACGTGACACATTCTTAAAGTGTGACGCAGCTAAGCTGACAACAGACCGTCACCAGCAGGCTACATTTTGTCGGCCTTTGAATGTGGCTGGGGCCGGCTGCACATGTCACCGGCGATCATCGCAGCAAACCGCGCTTCAGCTTCTGCTCCGAGCTGAATATCGGGGTGACAGAACTGTTCTGAAAACCCGCACTTCAGTTCCTGCTCCAAGCTGACTATGGGGCTGATGGAATGGTTCCGAGCAAAATTACTGAAGCCTCACTCGACATCATGCCAGGAATTTGACTGAAAATATATCCAGAGTTCCGCGGACCGCGCTGCTTATTTGTGCCTTTTTGCATCGAGTTTGGATGACAAGATATGTTTGCTTGGACTGAAGCTTTATTGCGTCACGCACGAACACGTTCGCGAATGGTACCCCAACCTATGCTTAATCTTTTTTTTAACCACACGTTGGCCTATTGAAGTAGCAAATCTTATCCGTGCAATTTATTTAATGTGGTTCAAAATATGCAATTATGGCGAACTTCCTTCGGTACGTGTATAAATCGTGTTGTACGAGCAAAGTGGAAATTAAAGCAGCTTATTAAATATTTCGTATGTAACAAGCAATTTCGTACCCCGTATTCTGTCTGGATAGCATTGAATTCATATGCACTCAGACACAGGCAATGTTCAACCCGAACTCGGACACACTGCTTGCACCCATGCCCGGGTTCATTCACCTCGAGCAAATATTTAGTCGGCGGTGGCCATGTCAGTGTCTTTAAAGTGTTCACACCACACATCCTCAGTAATTGGACGTGCGAACTTTAGATAGTACCAAGCATCTTTTCGAATGATGGTCTGCAAAGTTCACGTTCACTGATTACATTGCTGGTCGCTGGTTGGCCTCCCCAAGCCAGCGCCAGTCAGAAAGCGTGCACGAGCATGAGTGTCTTGGCAGTGGCTTCCGAGGCATCCTGCTCCAGCTTCTTTGGAAACCGCCGTTCCTGGCATCCATGTAGAGTGGGAAGGCGTTTTACTTTAAAGGCGGCCTGCACTCTTCGGGACGGTTTTCCGGAGTGCATCGACTCGATGCGTCCGACACCAGTTGCTTAATATCGCGCCTGTTTTGAAGACTGGCGCGCCGATGGTGCAGTGGTTAGCGCGTCATCGATATTCTGCAGCTGTTGCGCATCCGGAACTGAGAACCTTGGAAAACACCGTGGAACTGTGCAAGTTCCCACCCTCAGGACTCAGTTAGTCCACTCCTCCGAAATGATCTTTCTTTTAGTTTTGCTGGACCCGTCATTGACAAGGAGTGGAACTGATAAATCGCTGGGGCAGGTCAAGCAATGTTAAAGCCGATGGAGGTAAAGCACACTGGATGGGCCAGCTCGGAAGGCGACACGATAAAACCTGCAGATTTTGTATGACTCAACAGAAGATCGGAAGGACCCAATCCCTCCGGCCTCCAAGAGATAAGGAGGTCCATCTATGCCCGTGCCGCGGCCTTTGTTATTGGACATAATTTGTGATGAGTTGTATACGATTACAATTATAATCATAATGTATTTTTTTATAATCCCCGTCTCAAATAATAGTTTCATATGTGTTCGATATGATGCTAATTTCGAGAATACCCTGGCAGCGGTGTGAAGGAAAGTCCGCACACATGCAACGGTACCAGAAATTGTCCGCCTAAATTTATATAATGCACCAACTCGCTTCGGTAGTAGATAACATTCCATCATTTTCCACGCCCTCATCCGCTGCAAATGCTTCATGAACGACATTGAGTTCCCATTGAGGGAACATATATTTATATATATAAATATATGTATATATATATATATATATATACATATACATATACATACATATATATATATATATATATATATATATATATATATATATATATATATATATATATATATATATATATATATATATATATATATATATATAGATACTATGTATATACAGATTGAATTCACATAACAATTCTACAATCTTTGTCAACATTGTTGCACCACATCGCCAAACGTCACCTATGTACGCCAAAGTAAGTGAACTCACCTCCAAATGACAGTTTTGACTCTGAACAGGCTTCTGTAGATCTAACTGAGCCGCTGTATATTCCTAAGTAAACACATCAGGGATTAAATTTCTAGCGTTTCCTCAAGTAAATGGATACAACACATCTGTTGTTTCGGAGGTTGGATTTTCTTCATGTTAAAGACATCATTTTCCACTGGCATTGTCCATGGTGTTCATAATGGGAAAGTACTGCGAATCCGTGCACCATTGTCTCGGCAAAGTTGATTTAATTACCGTTTTGAGCGTTATCTATCCGTCCCCAAAAAGGTTACGACTTTTGAAAATTTCCAACTACGGTCGTTTTGGAACTTGAAGCTACCAATTCCTTTTTTAACCATCGAAAAAAAATGCACCATTCTCTTCCCGACTCCAAACAAGTTCTCCGATTTGGATTCACCCACACATAATACTCCTCAAGCCAGCTTTGCATGTGAGATCCAGGTTCCAATGCCTAATTATGTGATCTATGATATGCATGAGAGAGAAAGGAGAGAAAAATGCTTCAGATGTTTCCTGATTGCCTTCTTGAAAGCTTTCCGTTGATATTTTTGAAGTTGTATATCAACCAGCAACATTTTTTTTGCTAGTCCGGTGAGGCAGTCAATTTCAATTTCGTTTCCCTCTCCAGCAAGTCAATTTCGTGCATTCATCCCAGCAGGGCGCGTGTTAATCAATATATACAAACCAAAAGCACATCCAGTGCACATAACCTCATTGCTCATGGTCAGTTTCAAAAGAAAACACTGCACCACACGTGTCAGGTCGCAAAGCGAATATCCCAGTTATGAAAAAAAAACAGCAAGTCTGAATGACGAATGCTTAATTTCCACAATATCTACCAGCGATATGAAATGGCCATTCGCACTCATTGTGAAAGGCACACGATATGATCAGCTTATCCTTTCAGCACTAACAAGTACGTCTGGTGTTCGGCAGATCCCGCAAATCAGCTACGCCTCCACCAGCACGGAGCTGTCGGACAAGACCCGGTTCGAGTACTTCTCGCGGGTGGTGCCGCCCGACCTGCTGCAGGCGCAGGCCATGGTGCACGTGGTGCGTGCCCTCGGCTGGGAGCACGTCAGCACCGTGGCTGTCCAGGGTGACTACGGCGAGAAGGTGAGACGTGCACCTCGCACTAGGGATGTCGATCTCGGGATCGGGATCCCGGGATACCGGGATTGTATCAGTCCTGAATCTCAGGATTGGGATGGCCGGGATCCCGAAATCCCGACTGACAAAAATAAATTGTACAGCTAAATGCTGCTATAATTCAGAGGTGAAATAACAACGCTGTCTCAGAAGTGGTGTTTTCACTAGGTTGACCAAATATTAGTCTGGATTTAATCAATTTCCAGCCTGAGTTCTTGCCGCAGAAGAAGTCCGGCTGGTTTCGTTATTCATCCATTAGTTTGTTTTTCGGTCACAGAAGTCGCGCGACGTTTGACTGCATCAAAACGCCAGTTCCATGTCACACGATTCCGTCTGGGAGACCCCAGTCTCAGGTTCCGAGATTGAACACGACGTCGACTGCTTACTCCGCGTGGGGGCGGGGGGGGTATGTCTGCGCATAGCACTGACACATGATGCCAGCGCGGCGCAACAAGACACCGGACGATGTGAGCGTGAGGCTTGGTGGAGAAGCTCAGTGTCCTAGCAGTTGTGTAAGCGGCGAGATGTCGGGCTTCGTCGTGTTTAAGGGGAGTGCTGTTTGGGTGCATTTTCTGCGTGAGACAACCGGCCAAAGTGCCAAGTGCCGTTACTGTAGAAAGGTGCTGAAGATTTCGGGTGGATCCACAAAAGGCCTTCACACCCACGTAAAGAGCCAGCATCCAGATCGGTACGCCGGTTCATCGAAGGATGGAGCGTCTCAAGACGATTCGAACTCAGACCAGCCACAGCCTGCTGCAAAAAGGACCAGGCCCCTGGACAGATACTTTTCACCCAACGCTGAGGATGATCTGGACTCCATGCTGGCAAGATTGTGCGGCAGGGACGGAATTCCGTTCAGTGTTTTTTGCACTTCACAGGACTTGCGCAACTTTATGGTTGCCAAAGGGTTTAAAAATCTACCAACCGGTCACGAGGCAATCCGAAATCGTGTCATGAGGCACTGTGCCAGGATCAAATGTCAGGTAAAACAAAAGCTGACAGATGAAATAACGCAAGGCACGAGGTTCTCTCTCACAATCGACGAATATACGTCTCTCAGGAATCGAAGATATATGAGCGTGAACGTGCACTCTGGTGCAAAGGTGTGAGGCCTCGGTGTGGTTCGGTGTCATGGCTCTATGCCAGCGGAGAAATGCATGGACCTGCTGAAGGTCAAACTAACTGAGTTTGACCTCGACCTCAACCTGCACGTGACATGTGTCACCACCGACGGCGCATCCGTCATGGTGAAGTTCGGAAGAAGTTTGCCGTGCGAGCACCAGCTGTGCTTTGCACATGGCGTGCATCTTGCGGTAATTGATGTTTTATACACGAGTGAAGACAACCAGTGAGGCTCGTGACGCCTGTGCGTCACCAGATACGGAGTCACCTACGGATGGATCGGATGAAGATGACATCGTGGAGGATGACGTCGTTGGGGTCGAGGATTACAATGAGCTGCAGGGCTCACGAGCCGAAGCGGTTCGAAGCGTCCGGAGAATTGTGCGATGGTTTCGAAAATCGCCCGTGCGAAACGAAGTGCTTCAAAAGTACGTGACGGAAGAACAAGGTAAGCAGGTGATGCTAATTCTTGATTGCCAAACGAGGTGGAACAGTTTGTTTGCAATGCTGGAACGATTTATTACATTAAAAAGCGCAGTGCACAAAGCAATTATTGACATAGGTGACAAGAAAGTGCAGATGACCAGTGATCGGGAGCTCGACATGGTGCGGGAGATTGTTCGGTGCCTCAACATCGTAAAGTTGGGGGCAGAGGCCCTGTGCCGCAGAGACAGTGGACTGTTAGAAGCCGAAGCTGCTCTGAAGTTTGTGCTCAGCTCCCTGGAAAAGGAAGGCGGCCAGCTGGCAAAGAGGTTCTACGATGCTTTGACGCTGAGGATTCGTCAGCGTCGCTCTAAGGCGGCTGCAGTCTTGCAGGCGCTGCATAACGACTTGCTGCCTCAAGACGAGGCAGAAAGGGAGATATTCCCGCAGGCCACTCGGAGAGGAGTAGATGAGTACATAACTCGTATGATACAACGGATGAGTGGGGAAAGGATCGGTGATGCTGTGTCTGACAGTGAGAGTGAGGGTGTCGAGCAGTCCGCGCCGGAGCCGACTCTGCAGCAGCAGCTGCAACGCGCGCTGGAAACGGCGGCGAAAAGTCGTGTGCCTGGCGCACCGGGACAGCTTGGAAGACCCCAGCTTTCAAAGGCAGTGAAAAAGAACTGGAAAATCTTCCAGTTTCTGGGAAAGGGCCGCTCGCCAGCATGGCCTATAAGTGGCTCAAAGGCATTGTCGCCACGAGCGTCGAATCTGAGCGAGTGTTCTCAACTGTAGGTAACATAGTGACAAAGGAACGTTCCCGTCTGAATGACGATACAGTTGATGCCCTGTGCTTCTTAAAATGTCACAATAGGTAAAAGCTTGGCAACATGCTTATTCGATTCCGCTTAGCAGTCGAGTATACTTATTGTTGTGCGAGTGCATCGCATGGAACAGTCTTATGTTAATCGAGTAATACATGTACATCATTTGATCCTGTGAGTATCCCTTTTTCTGAAGGCGAGGAAAAAATGATCGAGATCGCCTGTTTGAATACCCGACGCTGGGTAGGCAATTATCAAACAACAAACGGCGTAGAACATCCAGTCTATTGATGGAGTATTGTTACTCCACTGAAGGTGTGGTTTTCGCGATGCATTTCAGGTGCTTCAGGGAGTTACTCCGCGCATATCGTAACTAAATGTGAATGTGTTAATGATCACTCGATTGTCAAATGGATAAAATGCGTTTGCATGGCGCATCTGGACGTCATGAGTCGAAATTCTGATCGGAATACCTTGGATTATTAGAGAGAATATATGAATCCCGGGATCCCGGGAAATCCCGGGATTTTTTCCGGAAAATCCCGAAATCCCGGGATTGGGAAAACGGCCCGGGATCGACATCCCTACCTCGCACCGAGCGGCACAGTCTGCCAGGCAGCACGTGTTGCGCGGCCCGCTGCGGGGCGCTTCCTGCGTAGTCGTCCGGCCATGGTCGACTGACTCGATACAAGTGTTACGCCTGGACTGTATCGGTGATGATCCTCTGCCACGCTGTTCACAATCCACATCTTGGTTCGTTACTATGTCGAACCAAGATTAAACAACTCTAGCAAAGTGAAGTAGCGAAGTGTGGGGGTCAAGAACATCTGAATACCTAGCGGACTAACTTAAGATAAACGGTCTGATTAACCCTCCAATGTTCTAATAAGTACACTTTTGAAACAGCTGTCTTCCATTAATGCACAAAGCACCAATTTTCATTATAGCGTACCCCAGTTACCCCCGCTACCCACAGTTCCCGCATAGCCACACATCGCACACCACACATCACACATCACACATCACACACCACACACCATGCATCACACATCACACACCACACATCACATACCACACACCACACACCACACACCACATACATCACACACCACATACGTCACACATCACATATCACACATCATACACCACACACCATGCATCACACATCACACATCACACATCACACACCACACATCATACACCACACACCACACACCATGCATCACACATCACACATCACACACCACACACCACACACCATGCATCACACATCACACACCACACACCACACACCACACACCACACACCACACACCACACACCACACACCACACACCACACACCACACACCACACACCACACACCATGCATCACACATCACACACCACACATCACATACCACACACCCACACCACACACCACATACATCACACACCACATACGTCACACATCACATATCACACATCATACACCACACACCACACACCATGCATCACACATCACACATCACACATCACACACCACACATCATACACCACACACCACACACCATGCATCACACATCACACACCACACATCACACATCACACACCACACACCACACACCACACATCATACACCACACACCATGCATCACACATCACACATCACACATCACACATCACACACCACACATCATACACCACACACCACACACCATGCATCACACACCACACACCACACACCACACACCATGCATCACACATCACACACCACACACCACACACCACACACCACACACCACACACCACACACCATGCATCACACATCACACATCACACACCACACACCACACACCATGCATCACACACCACACACCATGCATCACACACCACACACCATGCATCACACATCACACATCACACATCACACATCACACACCACACATCACACATCACACACCACACACCACACACCACACACCACACATCACACATCACACATCACACATCACACACCACACACCACACACCACACATCACATCACACATCACACATCACACATCACACACCACACACCACACACCATGCATCACACACCACACACCATGCATCACACACCACACACCATGCATCACACATCACACATCACACACCACACACCACACACCATGCATCACACACCACACATCACACACCACACACCACACACCACACATCACACACCACACACCATGCATCACACACCACACACCACACATCACACATCACACATCACACACCACACACCACACACCATGCATCACACACCACACATCACACACCACACACCACACACCACACATCACACACCACACACCACACACCATGCATCACACACCACACACCATGCATCACACACCACACACCATGCATCACACATCACACATCACACACCACACACCACACACCATGCATCACACACCACACATCACACACCACCACATCACACACCACACATCACACACCACCACACCATGCATCACACACCACACATCACACATCACACATCACACATCACACATCACACACCACACACCACACACCATGCATCACACACCACACACCATGCATCACACACCACACACCATGCATCACACATCACACATCACACATCACACATCACACACCACACATCACACATCACACACCACACACCACACACCACACACCACACCACACACCACACACCACACACCACACACCACACACCACACACCACACACCATGCATCACACATCACACATCACACACCACACACCACACACCACACACCACACACCACACACCACACACCACACACCACACACCACACACCATGCATCACACATCACACATCACACATCACACACCACACATCATACACCACACACCACACACCATGCATCACACACCACACACCACACACCACACACCATGCATCACACATCACACATCACACACCACACACCACACACCACACACCACACACCACACACCACACACCACACACCACACACCACACACCATGCATCACACATCACACATCACACACCACACACCACACACCATGCATCACACACCACACACCATGCATCACACACCACACACCATGCATCACACATCACACATCACACATCACACATCACACACCACACATCATACACCACACACCACACACCATGCATCACACACCACACACCACACACCACACACCACACACCATGCATCACACACCACACACCACACACCACACACCATGCATCACACATCACACATCACACATCACACACCACACATCATACACCACACACCACACACCATGCATCACACACCACACACCACACACCACACACCATGCATCACACATCACACATCACACACCACACACCACACACCACACACCACACACCACACACCACACACCACACACCACACACCACACACCATGCATCACACATCACACATCACACACCACACACCACACACCATGCATCACACACCACACACCATGCATCACACACCACACACCATGCATCACACATCACACATCACACATCACACATCACACACCACACATCATACACCACACACCACACACCATGCATCACACACCACACACCACACACCACACACCACACATCACACACCACACACCACACACCATGCATCACACATCACACATCACACATCACACATCACACACCACACATCACACATCACACACCACACACCACACACCACACACCACACATCACACATCACACATCACACATCACACACCACACACCACACACCACACATCACACATCACACATCACACATCACACATCACACATCACACACCACACATCACACATCACACACCACACACCACACACCACACACCACACATCACACATCACACATCACACATCACACACCACACACCACACACCATGCATCACACACCACACACCATGCATCACACATCACACATCACACATCACACATCACACACCACACATCACACATCACACACCACACACCACACACCACACACCACACACCACACACCACACACCACACACCACACACCACACACCACACATCACACATCACACACCACACACCACACACCACACACCACACACCACACACCACACACCACACACCACACACCACACACCATGCATCACACATCACACATCACACACCACACATCATACACCACACACCACACACCACACATCACACATCACACATCACACACCACACACCACACACCACACACCACACACCACACACCATGCATCACACACCACACACCACACATCACACATCACACATCACACACCACACACCACACACCACACACCATGCATCACACACCACACACCATGCATCACACACCACACACCACAAACCACACACCACACACCACACACCATGCATCACACATCACACATCACATACATCACATAATCACATATAACCACCAGCCGTTCTAGCTCTTTCTATTGGAGGACGTTCCTCCTTGTCTGTAATGGTGCATCGTTGTCGAATTGGTGCACTAACGGCATCTAAAGGTTATCATATTGCACTATAATTGTCCCTCTAACGGTATCTAGAGGTTATTACATTTCGGGATAATTTGTAAACGAACGGCATCTAATGGCTATTACAGTGTACTATAATTGCATAATACAGTAATTCTCATATATATATAGAATGCTGCTGTTTTCCTGGAGTGGAGACTATGCCAACCAAATACACAACTTATCTTTACTTCAAACGATAATTATTCGTATTATCTAGGGTGTATTTCCCTCTCAGAGTGCAAGCGCAATGCTTAAGAAGTGTAAAATTATAGAAGTCTGAGAAATAGCAAATCTTCGAATGGCGCAAACAAAAAGCAATACAAATACAACTTTGTGTGGGTTTTCTCCTTCCATTACCCTTCTCTTCGTCGATCTCTCAAGGCCTCACATACAATGTCATGTGACGACTTTCAACACATCCGATTATAAATTATTGTCTTTTGCCATTTAATGTTTGCCACCTGGGGTATGGACTATTTCCTAGCCAGATAGTTACTGCGTACTGAGGTACCAAATTATATAACTATTCTGAAAAATCACATGAAAACAGCAGCTAGCATTGCACCCCAACCTCGGCCTGCTTGACTTGATTCGGAAGGCCGACCGAAAGAGGTAGGTAGATAATCATGTCACATGCAGCTCTGAAAGGTGAATGATGGAGCAACGTCATGCCCTTTACCGCTTCTTTCCAGCTCGCTTAAAGCCAAAGTTAGTGTGGCGGGGATCAAACTAACTCCGCACTACGAGGGTAGGAAACTCTGCTGCACTGTTTTGGTTAGCATGCGCATTGAGCACGAAGGGTGGAGAATCCGCCCACCTCTCCTATTTTCCACGATATTTCATTAACGGCCAGGATATGGTGATGAAATCTTGGAACTTTGTTGCAAATTGAGAAGCGCATATATGCATGCAGCAATAATGCTTGAAATCCAGTGGCAAATATAAGAATTGTGGGGGTGCAAAGTCGACCACCGACCGGCCGCCGAACGTTCAAGGTCACAAGGTTTCGTCAGCGGGGCGGGGCGGCGTGCCGGCTGATCTTGACCTCATTTGGTCATTGACAAGCATTGCTCTGTGATCACTACATTTATATTGCAGCGAGTTCATTACAGCCGTAATCGGCCCTCAGAAATGTGTGCTTATAGTTTCGGTGGTTTCAGAGATTTTAGAGGGGAGGAATCCGCGTCAGTCCTCAACACGGCCCTCCGGCGAGCGTGTTAGGGAATAATTAGCAACCTATACTGCTATCTGACTCAATTGAAGCCCATTCTCTCAGTCCTCACGACGAATACTGGCAGCCACTTCTTCTCTCGCTCGCTTGGGGAGGGGCCACTTGGACACCCCTATAGATTATTCGTGATTGTGAACTAATGAGTGCAAAATATTTTTGTTTGCTACGCACACAAGTAGCTATTCGTACCTCTCTTAGGCATCGTTTGATCAAATGTTTCGCATGTTTCACCCCAGATCACTGAACTAGATCAGGCAAAGAATTTGAAATCAATCGAAGTCGAAATTTGACCACCCGATGAAATTCAGTGGTCGATTTCTTTGAAACTTACAGGAGTCGTAATTTGTGTGAAACGCAACCTGTATGTTCTATATTTTCCGGAAATTGACCTGAGCCAAACGGACACTATGGTCAGCTTTGGACCGTTTTCGCCAAAATGCTTCATTTTGAGCGAATTTACCGATATTTATATTTCCATGTACGTTGTGTCATATGTCACTCATTGCATGATGTCAAACGTTGACCCAAGAACTCGGCCCACAGGGGTTAAGTGATGGCCCACCATGATGCCTACATTTGGCTCTGTGTGTCCTGAAGGTAAAATTACAAATGAATGCTTTTCTGGGGGGTAAAGATGGTGGTTAAACTCGCATGCAGCGTGAAAAAAAGTACCTTGGAATGATATCGAAGCAAAAATGTTCACCCGCGCTCATCTGAAGTCATTGACCATAGGTAACCTCGTGACCTGATCCACACCTGAAAATCATGTTGAGATAACAGGATATGTTGTTGTTAATCAGACAACCGAGTATCCGTCATCGATATCTGCTAACGCGGTAGTTGGACGGCGAGCCCAGAACCGAAGGTATCTGAGTCTCGGCCTCTTGACCTTAATAATTGACCATATATCAAACGTTATATATGCTTTGGAATTTGTTTGTTGAGCTAAAGACGAGCGGGTTCTCCATTTTTCGTCGCGAGGCAGCGTGTTCGAATTAGAGGGGAGATAAACCCTTCAAGACCCTCGAAACTAACGTCGCCAACCGATCAGTCGGGCTAGGGTTCACATGACACGTATGCACTCACAATTCTTTTCAGTTCGGACTTGAGCACACAAGCAATGCGCTAGCTATTCGATGGTTGCCGCCATTGGCTTACACGGAGGGCTTACACGCCATTGGCTTACACGGTGTATTTTATCGGCAGGGCATCGCTTCGTTCACTAGTTTGGCGGCACGCGATGGGATATGCGTGGCTGTGGCCTTGAGCATCCAGAGGAACGCAGGTGATGCCGACTTCGACAACACGATCTCGACCCTGGCCACGCGACCCAGCGCTCGAGGAGTCATCATGTTCGTGGACGAGGACAACATCAGGTGAGAGACGACGAGCACTACAGAGGGAAATATAAATACGCTTAATTATAACTATATTTCTTCATTCCAATGATTCGTGCTCTCTTTCAGGCGCAAGAAAGGGAGAGAAAGAGAGCGGGAATAGAGATGAACACAGCACATGTTGATGAATATATATATATATATATATATATATATATATATATATATATATATATATATATATATATATATATATATATATATATATGTATATATATGTATATATATAATATATATAATATATATCAGAAAATTCGATATAGCCCTATCCAAAATATACGTTGGACGTTCCGGCCTTCGGTCATGATCACGAACTAACATATACTAACACAAGTCACAGTTTTACTGCATGAATGAGCATGAACATGACAAATTCAGGGCATCTGACAAAATAATGACATCACTTCTTGCACACCTCTTGAAGCAACACGCACAAAATGCATAGTCCTCTCAGATGCATAATGCATAATCCTCAGTACAGCGTACAATCTGACATACCGATACCTGTAATAAATCATACCACGATGTAGTTTGGGTATTTAGCGGTGGTTTGTGTTCACGAATGTACATCGATTCAAGCACCGTAATTTGGATTGTCCTTCGCCGTGTCTACGGTCTACCCTAAAATTGACATTCGTCAAGAAATGCTCCATATGTCAGTGGGTTGTGGCTGTATGCTCCCCTAGGGGTGTGAAACATCAACGGAGGCGTGTATTCCCAAGTTCCCGTTAAATATATCACGTATTACCTTTTTTTGTTTATCCAATATACGACTGATTCGGGCACAATTTGCATGCTACTTTATAAACTACGTGTTTCATTGTGCATCGCCCACCAGCCCATTTTCCATTTCTATCGAGCTTTCTTCTCCTGTTAACCCCCGCCATGTCGGCCGACAAATCCACTTTCGCGAACCGGGTGGGGAGGGGGTGAGGCTCTTGAAATCCCCTGCTCTAACTTCAGACCTACGTATGCTAGGATGAAATGCAGAAGACCGTTTGAAAGCTCTGGTCATGGCGAGCCCGACGCATACCTTATATTTGCATTTGGCCTGATAATGATGTCACCATTGGTGCATGAAAATGATTAAAAAGACAGAGCTTGTGCTCTGACGACATTGTTTTGTACGAATTGACATAGATGAATGTGATTATATCGATCATAGTGAAAAGGGTCAAAACAGGATAAGCCATGTCAGATCGGAATCAGGCTTGAAAACTCCACTTCTAAACAATTAATGTTGGAGACCGGGAAGTTGCGATTGGCAAGTCAATATAGCCTGTTGCTCATAGCACATCTTATGTATCCATTTTCAGCCATGCTAAAGTCACTAAAATCATATGTCACGCAGCGACATGACTTATACCTTAGATAATTGCCTGCAAAATTTGAGCATATATGTATCGGGTCCTTCAAACGAGAACCATTCAATCAAAATATTTGTATTTGAATGATATTCGAAAATTATAAGGTCAGGTCAGTTCATGCCATATGGCCAGGTCATGTAAGTTCAAGCTTGAATATCTCCGGAGCATTAGTTTTGAAGCATACAATTGTGTTAAAAGAAGAACTGATGTGATACTGGAACATCTTTATAAACTGTCCAGCTACTGACCTTGTGACCTGACCCCAGGCCACACTGGGACAATGCACAAAGCAATACACCGATCTCTTCAGCCTTCGCCTACGCGTGCACTGCTTGGGAAGTATTTCAAAAGACAAGTCAAATCACGCCAAATCACGTCAGCTTGCACGAAGTCAGGTCATGTCATGTCATGTCATTCGTGTTCATCGAATATCGTGTCGCACGATTTAGGCAGCGCTGACACCAAATTCAGGTAATACTTGGCGAGGAACAGCAACATTCTGGATACAATGGCATTGTGTAGAATATACATAAGTGACCTGACCTTATATCATTGACCTTTGACACAAATTCAACCAAAATGCTTAGTTCATGCTCTGATTCATTCTTGGCGTGACAAGTTACTCCAAATATAATTTTCATCACTGAATACGGCAAGAATGTGCGGAAGTTAAACTGACTTCAGATCAGTAACATTGATCTCAAAGAGCATTTCCAGATATGAGCTTGTTCGTCTTGATGAAAGAATAGCATGCTCTGAGTTTGGTGGCTATATGTGTTGCAGCCACTCTGATTGGCGGCACTTTTAATATTTTGGAACATCATTCCCTTTGACCTGTTCCAGGTGAATGATGACCTTCGATTATCTGGACCGGACGTATGTGAAAAACATGCAAAACAGATGACCAATCAGCTATTGAAAACTTGGTGGCTTTGCGTGCACCCATTCGGCAGCTATCGCGGAAAACCATGAGGGTTAGGACAGCTTGACCTCCCACCCGCCACCCCCCGACACGGCGAAGGTTAAACGAAGGTTGACAATTATATTTTAGCAATCCAATGATGAAACGTCAGGGGATCAAAGCCTTTCTCGAAGCTCTGAACTCAGATTGTGGGAAGATGCTATCGGCTGAAATAATTTCAGGACATCTCATAATTGCAAACGAATAACAGAATTTCTTCCTCCCAGAACCGTATTAATTACATAAAATAGCTCAAAGAAACTGTACCTAACTCTCCCTTCCTCTTTGTCACTATTTGTTGCTAAAGGTTCTTCGCGAGCGATCAACTTAAAGATGATGATTAATTTGGCAGGTCATGTCATGCTGCCGCCGGTCAGTGTCGTGTGGAGGCCACTGCGCCCAGGAGTCGCTGAGGAGTTGCCGACGAGGGTGGACTGTCACGCTTCTCTGAGCAGTCACTGAATTCACGTGGCCAGCCGGGCAAGCGCTCGGTTGCCGCCCTTTGCCATTCGAAAGTCCAGTTAATAGAGGCGAGCTAGCAGCAATTCTTTCAAACCAATTATCCGCGATCCGGATGAGGTTTACCTGACAATCCCTGAAGCCACAAGACGTTCCGGGGCTCCCAGCTGGAGCACAACTTCACCACAGTCCGACCCAACCGGGAAAGCTGGTAATCTTCGGGAAATTACCGCATTTGTTTAAGCTCCTCTGTTTCTGAATCGGTCGACATCTGAATTGGATCTATTGGGTGGATTGAGTGGATTGTATAGATTGGATGGATCGGGTGGATGAACTCGCCCGACGGTCTCTCCCCGAGTCGCCATGCGGGTCTTCGTCGCTATCAATACCATCATGGGCCGCAGCGTACCCAACAAGTGGGTCCGCCTGCCAGTCTAACCCGTCCATGAAGATGCTCTGCCTTTGAAATGGTTCTACAGCTATTGCATAGCATTGTGCATTAACACACAGCAGCCGTGATTTTTCTGCTCCTCCTCGCTAGTGCGGGACCTATCATCTTCGTTGCGGCTTTGGTTTCCGGTTGCTGAATATAATGCTTTCTCTATAGCAGCGGTCAGCAATAGCAATACCCGTTAACATAACAGGAACGCCAACCCGTGAAGGTCTAAAAGCATGTGACTCGCGTCATAGCACACCATTTTATCACCGCAGAAAAATGCGGTTTTTCCACTATTACGGGAAGGTGAAAGGGATCGGCTGCTTGTGTCTGGGTTAGACAGAAACATAGAAACTCGGAAAGAGCAGAGGCTGAGCTTTCGAGCAGCTGAACTGATCATGTTGATTGTTTAAAAAAAAAAAACATATTTTGGGACTCCACAGCAAAATTTGCCGAAATGAGAATTTCGTACGTTAAGTGGGAGGGGAGGGACGGGGATAGAAGACAATCACGATGTTGTCCCGCTAGCTTGAAAATAAAATGTTCCTGTGCCCCTGGAGTTGGTCACACCTGGCAACTGAAAGTGATGACGCCATTTGATGAGGAAAGAAAAGTACCTGGCGACTTCCCGCCAATTACACCATAGGTCAGTGACATCGCTAAAATTATCTTACATCAATGTTCTTCGGTGACCACCGATGACCTTTTCAGTGGGGCTTAGGGTATGCTAGGTTAATTTTAGTGCTGAATTTGACTTCCGCATCGATATTCCCGGAGCTGTATGACCAACGCAATCGGTGTGCCCCCAACATCCCCCCTCCCCAGATATTCCCGGGAGAACGGAAAGTAAACCTTTGACCCTATCAAAGCAATACAGCATTAAGCCGTCCTTCACTTGACATAACCTGCAACCCATGCGTCAAAATGATGCTCATGATGCGCCATTAGACTGATAAAGCACCACGGAACGCTGAGGCATACCCTTTAGGTACCTGGCTCTGATGTTCGGCATTGCCTGCATATTCGGCAACAGCTTTCATCCGGTCTGTCACGCCTGAGAAAGTTGCAAAGTGGCTTCAGATCCCAAGCCTGGAGCCGGACGACCAGCGTCTCTTGCTGACACAGACTCCACGTTGGCTTTACTACCGGACGAGCCGGACCCCAGCGCCGGCACAGTGGCGGGGCCGGAGGCACCGACCAGACCAACTCCAGCGTGATCCCGCAGACATAGGCAGGGCACGTAGGGAGCGATTTCCACCAATTCATGCAGCTATCTAATAAGTTCTACAGCTACAGCTGCTTATTCTGAAAGCATCGCCACTTCCCCTAGGCGGGTAAGCGGAAGAGGAAGAGGAACAAAATAACATAAATATACCGAATTCTCACTTCTTCAACTTTAAGAAAACAAGCTGGAATCATCGAACTGTGCTTGTGAAGATCGCCAGAGAGACGTAGAAAAGAATTCGTAGAATACCGTTTGTGCGATAATTGTAACGATCCGATAATTGCCCGATAATTGTAAACCTTGAGAAGGCATGGCTTGTATGGCTATTCGCATATATTGCATATACTGCACGGCGGAAAACCAACTGTAGTGCTACTGTAATCTCTATCACTAAGTCGACCTCACGAATATCACGACTGTTTTGTAAAATGTTCGATCTCGCCCTATAATTTTTAATGCGACTTGGAATTTATTCCAAGCGTAAGTGCACCAATTACGTAGGGAGCATTGCAGGGAACTGTGACAATTCGCCTCTGGTATGTTCACAAATAGTAGCGGCGGAAAGTTACGATTTTGCGTGGGCACCCGAGGTGAAGACAAAACTCCTCTCCGAGGGGAATACAACTCCTCCCCCTCAGGGGAAGACAAAACTCCCATTCCCAGAGTGGAAGACCAAGCTGCCCTCCCCCGAGTGGAAGACAAACCTGTCCCCCCCCCCGAGGGCAGACAAAGCTGTCTCCCGTCTTTTCGCGGATATCTCCTGAACGATTCGTGGCAGGACCGTACAATTGTGGAACGATTCGTGGCAGGACCATGCAACTGTGCAGCGATTCGTGGCAGGACCATGCACCTGTGGAGCGATTCGTGGCAAGACCATATAACTATGGCAAGGCCATATAGATGTGGAGCTTTTCGTTGTTGCAGGCCATGCAACAGTGACAGGATCATACAACTATGGAACACTATGGACAACTGCACTGAACATTGGATGCAAGAAATGCGATCATCAATTGCGATAAAACAGTAATTGGTGATATATATTCCCAACGCAGAAAGCATGTTAGCTGATGACCAAAGCTTGCATGGTGAACAAACCAAATGAGATTACAATCTTCTTTCTTGAATTTTTGAAGGAAATGTCTTTTTTAACGCAAATATTGGGAACTCTATTGTTCAAATAGACCAATGCTCTATAGGTTCATATAGACCAATGCTCTATTTGAAGCATTGGTCACGGGTCAGGTCAGGTCAAGGACCGACCCCACATTGAAAACACGACAGAATGTGGTTAAAACCACTGCTTCTATAGACCCCAGGGTAAAAATTGTTGGCGAAATTGGATTCATGACTTAAAATAAAAATAGATGTGCTGCCAATCTAAAAAGTTTTCCGAGGTTAACTTAAGTCAGTGACCTTGAATGACCTTGAAATGATACAAGGACAATATCCGAATATCAAACCAATGGCCTTGTCTCCCAACCGCACGTAATGTGTCGCTTTAGGTCACAAAGTCATGTGCAGATGGTTTAGTCCGCGATTTCGTTTTCTAAAAAATGGTTGGAGGTGTTCACCTGTGTCATAGTTCGGTAATCTGACGTAACTTGACCACAAATTACCAAGAGATCCAAAAAGGACGCCCCAGAGAGTATTGAAAATTCCACTAGATTCTGTTAACACACGCGCCGGAGGGCCTCTCACATGACGCGCACCGGAGGAGGGGGCGTCTTCGCCCCTTCCCCTAAGATCTCGGACACTACTAAAGCTAGAAGAATACAATTTGTATCGTAAATTACGGCTGTAGTGAACTCGCTTTAGTGTAAATTTCATGACCCTAGATCAATGCTTTTTGGGTCAAATGAGGTCGAAATCTGCCGGCACACCGCACCGCAGCGCTATCGCACCGACTGAGCTATTGTGGCCTGGACTGCCCGGCGGCCGGGCGGCAGTTGCACCTCCACTGTTCCTAGAATTACCAATTGATTTCGAAAGTTTTATTGTAAATGATGCGATTATCAATTGTTCAGAAAGTCACAAAATAGCATTACTATTCACGTGCCCGTTTATAAGATATCGTCGAAAAACGGGATGGGTGGGCTGATTTCGACCCCCCCCCCTCCGATGCGCGTGTAAACGGCTTAGAAGCAAGTCCACGAAAAACCTTAGGTGACGGGTGTTGCATCAACCACACGCCCCTCCATCGGCGAAGGTTAATACCTGCTTTCTGTGTGGAGCAAAGCGCCCGGGAGAGGCATCTTTCCTCGCCTGGTGTGCCGTTTTTCCCGTGTATTGGGGAAATCGTCCTTATCGTTGTCCTTCAAAAAAACATCTACCACCATTCCTTGGAGAATAGCTTGCGTGAATTAGTTTAGAGAAGAAAAAGCTTACAGCTCAGGCTTATGTGATTGCTTGTGTTGTCCGTTTTGTGGAAAAAAACACTTCGGAAGTTTGGGGTGTCTTGCTCCGGTGCACAGGCTAAGTTGGTCAAGCTCGGTCGCATTCATTTGTATTAGACTACATAGCAATAATGCATGTCCAAGCCGTTACCTACTTAAACAATCCTATGCTCTACATAGTGAACACCTCGCACACACATTGTATCGCTCATTAGAGTCGATCCCATAGTTTGTTATTGTGTCGATGGGCCCGTAGCTTTGAGGAGAGACGGGGATATTCAAGCAGGGCGCAGATAAAGTCGGTTCCCAGCCGACACGAGTTGTTTTCCTAAATATTGGCCAATTTGTAGCTATTCGCAGAAGCGGGACGTTCTGTAAATATATTTCATAGTTACCAGATACCTTCTGAATAACAATGTTGCAACCTTGTTATCTTTTTCGAAACTTAAAAGTTTGATATTTCCTGGATCACATGCCGTCATGTTTAGGGACGATCGTCGACGAAGGAAACATCCGGCCGCCAACGTTTATTTGGAAGGTGAAAATCGCAAAAACAGCCTATCGAAGCATTACCCAAGTATGTGAAAAATGATGAGAAAAAATAAACAAAGTAGTTTCTGGTGACCTGCCAATTTTATTGAAGGTCAAATGTTGAGTAGCCTTCGAGGTCGCCTCGTTGTGACCCTTCTGTTGTTGTTATGCTTCCTATGTCGTCTGGAAAACGAGGCAGCTCAGGGGGATCGTTAAACCCTCACCCCATGGCGGGCGAAAATAGATTCTGTTGCCGGTCGGGCGATAGCTATGGTTGCCTCCATTGGCGAAGGTAGCAAAATGCTGCACATGAACGAGGGTTAACACGCGCCCTGGAGGGCCTCTGAAAATTACGCGCACTGGAGGGGGGGGGGGCGGATTCCGCCCGCCCCCCCCTAAGATCTCGGCTCCTATTAAAGCTGGAGTAACGAAATTCTCAGAGTGGATGGGAACGGTAGTGAACTCTATTGTGTGCAAATTTAATGACCTTAGGTCAATATCTTCAAGGTAAAATGAGGTCACATATGTAGAGAAAAAAAAATTGTTTTGCGTGGCTTGGCTTGTCATTGTTATGGATCGTTGTGATTGTGTTTATATGCTCCAAAATGGGCATCAATGATGTTTTAGACATTACTAATGATGCAATGCAGATGCTAGGCCCGGAATTTGACCTCAGGTCACCTATATAGCAGCACTTTATCAGGTCAGTTACCTGTTCCAGTTACAGGAACCGGGTCGCCCGCCCGACTGCTCCGTCGGGCGGTTCGGCGCAATCGGCTTCGCGAAGAAAGGAGTGAAGTACATAAATAAAGTATGGAAACGCTTAGGTACACAATGACAAACAGTAGTTTTCAGGATGTGTAGGGAGTAACATGCAAAGTGACATCAATCGCATGACAGTCATTTACATTTATGACAACATTCCAGTTGACCAAGTTTGGTTCCATTAAGCTGTCATGAACTTGACCTGACTTGACCTCGGTGACCTAACATGGCCTTGAAGCTATATAGCATAACAATATACATCAAACAAGTCGCTAGTGTTGCCAAGAACACTTCCCTTTTGCCAGTATACGGGAAGCGCATCAGGGCCTATTTTTGGGGTCTGGCGCTACGAAATGCTTTGACTTTAACGGACTCTAACTCTTAAAAAAAAATCGGCAGATTTTAGGCCAATGCTTTAAACGACGCGTCGCACATTTCTAAGCAAGTACGCAAAAAGTGGCGTATATCGACCGGTAAAATCTGGAGTTATGTACTAAAAACCGGAGGGTGGGCGGATTTCGCCCCCCACCCCACCCTCCAATGCGCGTGCTCAACTACACTGGAAATTTCCGATCGTCACCCATTTCTGATAACCAGTCTTTTTTGTATGAGCCATGCCATGACCCAGACACACGACCATGGGTACAAATACATACGCTAGCTTTAGTTGTTCACAAAAATAATGGGGCAAAATAATGCGACGAGCTGAGCATTGCTCACTGCTCACGTCCTCGCACAGAGGTGACACCATTCCACAGCAAAATGACGATCACAAAGTAAAGCCAATGGAGCTGTTGCACGTTGTGGATTTGTATCTTGAAAAGTGCTCTATTTAATACGCCACGTCCGCACTGTTGGCCTATACATAGCGTTGGTGGAGCGGTTCCTTGTTGTCGATTCGGGTCTCCTGGGAAGACTATTGGTGGATGTTTATAGTGCTAGGCAACTTTCTGGCAGAACAGCTATGTCAGTTCTGCGAACAGTGCAGTGCGCATATTGGACTTGAAAACGCAGCTAGTTTCCCCATTCCCTTATTGTGCACATTGGACATGAATATCAAGCTAATAGCTGCATTGTTCCCAGCTGGTCTGATGCTTAGCATGGCTCTGATAATTAAGACCATGAATAAGGATAGAGTGGTAGTTATATAAGGATTCCGCCTCGGAAAAACAAGCCTGCATTTGCTCTGGTGCTGAGGATGTGGGTCACTGGAAAATTCAGACAATGCTATATTTTTTTAAAGTAGGAATGTGTAGGGTAGTTCTTGACCCCTGGCGTGTGATAGTCTAGAAGGACCGTCGCGAGCCGTGGATAACCCGGCGTAAAGAAGCGCAAGACTTGTCGTTATATTATGATTTATAACGATTAGTGCGAAGTAGTACGAAGCCAAAATATGATGAGTGCTGGCAGCAATTTAGCGCGCGTCTGCCAACACCTAAAACAGCGAGTACAGACTACCTCGCGTCCGTCCGTATTCGCGGACAGGAACCGTCTCTCTAGTCCGATCTAATAATCTCTGTCACAACAGCCAAACATCGCCTTTGGAGGCGACAGGTGGCTCCGCCCCGCGGCAGTGTGGGCGGCGGCGTGATTGGCGGGCAGATACAACCGTCCGTCGGCTATTGGTAGAACGTCACGAGTCACGACAGGTGGCTCCGCCCCGCGGCAGTGTGGGCGGCGGCGTGATTGGCGGGCAGATACAACCGCCCGTCGGCTATTGGTAGAACGTCACGAGTCACGACAGGTGGCTCCGCCCCGCGGCAGTGTGGGCGGCGGCGTGATTGGCGGGCAGATACAACCGCCCGTCGGCTATTGGTAGAACGTCACGAGTCACGACAGGTGGCTCCGCCCCGCGGCAGTGTGGGCGGCGGCGTGATTGGCGGGCAGATACAACCGCCCGTCCGCTATTGGTAAAACGTCACGAGTCACGCTTACTGCCAGTATGGCCGCGAGTGGTGACGTCAGGGTTACTCGCACACAAGCCACGCGCTGAGGGCACATTCCGGCGTTCCTGATTTATCTACAACGGATGTAAGTCGGTGCATTAGCCACAACATATCGATCACAGTCATCGGGGTGAATCATACACTGCATTCCTTTCAGCGCGGGCTAGAAACATGACTGATGTTGAACTACTTTACAAATGTCATCCTGAAAACGATGGTTGCTTCAAATATTTGTATCTGTTTTTGCATGCAATGCCTATGAAGTTGGGTTGCCAGGTATCTACACCAGTCCAGTACATCAGTCGTGTGTTGAAAAGCAGAAACTTGGGTGGAGATTGACACATAACCAGGAAAATATGTATCCCCAAAGTTTAACGTCCCACATTGTATGTACATTTTTAACTTACCCACAGGCATCTCATCATCTTCATCAATGTGAACAGTTTGCCGTACCTGCGATAAACAAACAACATAACCACCTTTAGATTATATGCATGTTTGGAAACAATTGCATTTCACAGTGTGATTTGAGCGGGATCAGTCCATATGTCACTTGTTGCATCTTGCATAACATAATTCTGACATTTTTAGTTACATTTGATGCTCAACCGAAACTGAATTTGGACACACTGACCCAGGTGCACTGGCTGCACAGAACAAGTATGTCACTGATGTCATTGCAGACTGGAAAAGTGCAGAGATAACATGCAATTTGTGGGTGATTCACTTCGTGGCTTTCCAGTATTTATGCATGGAAAATATCAGATGCCTTTGCATGGCTTTGGCTAGATTGTACCTCCAATTTCCATTGCATGGGCTATTGCGAAATGATTGTCAGAAAGTTATTGCACCTGATTCATGCATGCCTTATGTCAATCTTAAACATAGGCATGGATGTAAAAGTGGCATATTGTCTTCAATAAGCTTTCACTTCATATTAGATATGCCTAGGCTGTGAAGATTTATTGGAAAGTAGCAAATTGGAAAAACAAATATTTAATGTCTATGCTAACTAATGCTGTGATGTGATTGAAATGTATGAAATCGCAAAAGGGCTGGATCAGTTTAATCTAAATGATGCCTTTCTATGAGTATCGCATAGGTGTCATCAATTCAGGTTAGACAAGTCGAGGTGTAGAACAGTTCAGTCACAACAGGTGTTCGGTTAATTGGTTGTTGATCAATGAAATAGGCTGCCTGCTGATGTTGTTGGGAGTACCTCATTGAATGCATTTAAAAATAGGTTGAACAAAATTTAAAGCCGGAAAATCTTGTTTTTTAGTTCTAATTAGTGATGGATAAGGTAAGATTTATGCTAAGTGGGTGTGCACGGTGCAGGCTCCTTTAAACAGGCATGGATGGAGTTGACAAATTATTGATATGTCACTGGATCCACGTGTGTGTTGCGGAAGATCGAGTGAATAGGACTGTATAGTTTAGGTAGAGGGGCATGGATAGATAGGTACATGGGATGCTGGTGGATGGTTTCTTTGGAATTTGTGATGTGGTGTGGTTGGGGTTATGAGTGTCTTTTGTCCAGGCTTATGGTATCTTCCCTTCACATACATAACCTGGATGTGCCGTGTGGCTCTTATAAAGTCTGGACACTTTACGACTTTATAACTTTATACTGTAATTTCAATATTTAGAATATCTCGGCACCTGCACTGCGGATTTTGAGATAACACAGTAATAGACATGCATACTATTATGGGTATATACGGTCTGCAGTGCCATGCAAAAAGGTGGGCACTCTCCGCTCCACCCATGGTATGAGTTGCAATGCCAGTTTTGAGAAGCCCCATGGGGCACAGATGATGCCCGAGAGAGCCAGACTGGCATTGTATAGGAGCCTGAGGCTGATAAAATGCTGACTTCCCACCCCTTTAGGGAAATGATGGCTGCACTGCGAACGCATCACTTAAACCAACTCTGCCATTGCAGTACTACTAACTGCATACATGATTCCACAGTCAGCATGATTCCACATTTCCACAGCCCCATGATTCCAAAGTTCCACAGTCCCAAACAATATAGCAGCGCAATATAACAGTGACCAGTGGACATCAGCACCTGCAATCATTCAACAGACAACTAGTGAGAAAACTGACACTAATGAAGGTGCAATGCATACATCAAAATGATCATAACAGCATGCTGCACCCCTAGCGGTTAGGAAGGTGTCATTTTCCCATCTGCCATTTTAACGCATTCTTTGTACCCACAAATGTCGAGTCACTGCGCCGTCCGTTGGAAATCGCGGCTGATGTTCAAACGTGACGTCACGACCAATCACAAGACTATCTAGATAACGTATGAATATTAATTTGTTTTCGGTAACGTTATATATCCGGTCAAAATGATGGTAACTGCAATTTTGTTGTACAATACAATTCATTAATACAAAATCAGCTAAAGGTTGTGCGCATATCACTAGCTTTGATTCGAAATGGACAACATATTGCCATAGGGAGTCCGAAAACAGTGGCATGTGCATGCATGCATGCATGCACATATGCCCGTGACTGAGTACAACGTAACACAGATACTGGCACACATTTTAGGCACATAGGTGCGAACCCCCTGACAGTTTCCCACCGAAACTTGCTAGAGAGAAAACAAAAACGAGCGTGTCCGGTGGGACGGGATCTCACGATTGACAGCAGGTTTTTGTACCTGGGGCTGATAGGTTACTATCCAGGCTAGGTCAAATGTGAAATGTTTTGCAAAAAATGAGACTTTTCACAATTTGATCGCAAACGTTTCCTGAACTGCAACGGGTAAACACATTGAATTATTATCAGGGTGTTCATCGATGCTTTACGGATGTAATGACATCTCAAGCTCAATTTAAAGCATATGTCACGGGTCAGATCAACAGTGGCGGGTCCAGTATTTGGCCAGGAAGATCCAGAATGTGGCATACTGGACTAATGGAATTGGTGCCTACCGGACTTGACAATTTGATGTGTCCCTATCCTAAAATAGCTTATTTGATAGGAGTTCCTCTATGGAAATGCCTGGGGATGTATTCAGCATCGCACCATAGCTGCTGTAGTCTTCGTGAGTTTCGGAGCGTCAATGCAGCTGGGAGCGCATATTTGTAAACCCATCCAAGCGCTTGCTGAGAACTTAGCCAATTGGTGACCATCCTAAGTTTCGGTGGCCCTGAACTTTAGTGTCTCCTCTGTCGCTGAGAGAAGGAGCACTAAATCCAAATCTCATTCTATCTCATCACCCGCATCCAAAGTTTATCTTCCCTTCAAATTGTACCCTACACCCTCTCACTAAAACTGATGGTCAGAGACCGGAAGAGGCGTCGCGGGGCCCCTCATCCGACAGAGAGGGCTTTAAGGCCTGTTTACACGCGACAGAATTCCGACAGAATCGTGCGTCGGCAGACCCGACGTCCGCGACGTCGGCTGCAGAAATTGGCAGGGAGCGGCAGAAAGTAGCAGGCAGCGGCAGAAATTAGCAGGCGGCGGCAGACTCTGACGTCACGCTTCATTCTGCCAACGTCATACTAGCAGGAGACGTCATCTATCCAGTGCGCTATCAAGCGTCTCAGTTATTTGTTTACTGTGTCATAAGTGATCCATTGCACTATTAATTGAGTCAAGCAGTACCGCCCAGGTTAGTGCCTCTAGAGCATTAATGCCTAGGCATTTGGCACTACTTCATTACAAGAAGGGCTCCTTTTCTTGAGGACGCAGTAATGAGGTTACCATAATAATACGGATGCAGGGAAAATCTTTCTACTACAGAGCTGAAAAAGGCTAAAAAAAAACTGGAGTGTAGAACGCTGTTCCTCATCCCTATCGGGATTAAGAAGAGCCCGATAACCAAGCGGGTCTTTCTCCCCCCCAAAAAAAAAAACTTTGAGACCATTCTTGTGCCACCTGAATCTATGGGGGGGGGGGATTCCACCTACTAACTCCGGCATTGTGTGCAATTTATTGCAATTTATTTCCGGCATTGTGTGCGTCCTGAATGGACTCCCTATCTTGCTCCGACATTCGCAATGTCACCGTCGCCACGCTATTGCGTGTAGTGGTTTGCATAGGGTATGTCCTGAATACTGCTCGTCACCTGTGACCGCCATTGCATAGGTGTCACTTCGTGAAATTGATTGGGTGGAATTGGGGGGGGGGGGCAATTGATGTTTTTGATGGACATTTGATCTGGAGAAGGACACCATCGGCTAAAAAACTCATTGAGCGGGGGTGGGAATGCACTCAAGCGTTCTGGAAGAACGCCTCCATAGGCTCAATGATTAAGCTTCGGTCTGATTGGAGGGAGGAATCAATAATGGAGGTGGCCAAGTAAAGGTTTGAAATCCTCAAATCCAAACTCATAAAATCTAAGTTTCAGGTCTTTGGATTCGCTGCTAGTTTTTACAACGGAATTGAAAAAAAAGAAGTTTCATTATGTTGTTTTAAATCCTACATTATTTTTCATATATATATATATATACATATATATATATATATATATATATATATATATATATATATGTATATATATATGTATGTGTATGTATATATCGATACATATATATATATAATATATATATATGTATATATATATATAGATATATATTTATATCTATATAAATATATATATATATATATATATATATATATATATATATATATATATATATATATATATATATATATATATATATTTATATAGATATATAAATGTATATTTATATATGTAAATATATATATATAGATACATATATATATATATATATATATATATATATATATATATATATATATATATATATATATATATATATATATATATATATATATATATGAAGAATAAAGTAAGATTTAAAACAACACAATGAAACTTTTTTTATTCGGTTGTAAAGACCGAATCAAATCTTTGCAAATCCAAAGATTTGAAACTTGGATTTGATGAACTTGGATTTGAGGATTTCAAACACTAATTTGGCCACCTCAATTATTGATTCATTCACTTAATCAGGTTAGCAAACATTAAAAAAATACTGCATTTAAACATTTTTTGCTATAAATATCCAGTAATGTCCTCAATTGCATTATTTGCCCTGGGTTCACCATCCCTAGATTTCCCAGATTTCCTTCATACACATATGTGTATGAACCTAACCACATATGTGGTTATGGAAAAACATTAAATAACTAACATAGGTACCAGCTAGTATCCTGTGGTGTGCCCTCAATTCATTTCAGTCTGCCCATTGCGTTCATTGTCATGTAGGTACCCATTATGTACACTACATTACAAAGGACAACGGAAAGCGCAATTTACTCACCAATATCTCCATCCATGACAATCAGTACTTGCTTTGCTAATGTAGAAGTTGCCTACCCGCCTAAAAATCCAAACAGCAACAACAGAAGAAACCTTCCGACGCTCGCGTCTGACGGCAGAACGCGGCAGACAACTTGGAATATTTGAAGTTGCCTGCCGCCGACGTCGCCGACGTCGATGAAACTACTAAATCAAAATTACTATGGCTAATACATTGCGTGACATCATCCATTTGTGCTGTGACGTCAGAGGCTCCGGACGTCGCCGACGCCGGGTTCTGCTCGATTCTGCTCGGTTCTGCCGGGTCCTGCTCAGTCCTGCCAACGTCACGATTCTGCCGGGACTCTGTCGGTTTTCTGCCGCGTGTAAACAGGCCTTTAGTCACCGATACAAAATCCAGGGCCATCGGAGAGAGCCCCGAGCCGACAGAAAGGCACCTGGGCCGACTGACGAACCCAACCTGATAGGGAGAGCCCTAGACTGACTGAGGGGGAAACGGGTCGTTGGTAGTACTCTCGGTCTGAAGGAGAGAGTCCCGGCTAGTTGTCACCTCGGGTCGTATCACTCAAAGCGGGCCCAGTCTACCAGGGCCCTTTGCAAATGCGTGTGCCCTCTTAGGAAAATCATATGTGGCTCCTGGGTCCAAGAACCCTTCATATCAGTTTGGGCCCTCTCCGGCCGTTGGGGACCCACTCCTGCCGTTAGGGACCCTCTCCGTCGGCTGAGTGACCATCTACGTCTGCTCAAGGGCCCTCTTCATTGGTTCAGGTGCCCTCTTTACTGGTCGGACCCTCGCTTTCAGCCCGGATGCCCTTGCAACGACCCGTGGCCTCCTACGTCAGCCTAGAGGCCTTTCACGTTGGCCCGGACCCGAGCCCTCGGCGTTCGCCCGTAAGAATTCCACGTTGACCCGGGGGCCTCTTCATCGATCCAGGATCATATCCACCAGCCCCGGGTCGCTTTCGTCGGATCAATTTCCAGCACTGAGGCGGTCTCCGGCCTCAGTGCCGGAAAACACTGAAACTTGAAACTTGAAACTTGAAACTCGCATTTGAAAACTTGAAAAATTGATGTTGGTTAAAACCATTGCTTCCACCCGCCTAGGGCAAAGACGGATTTATTACTGAAATCGAAATTACTATCACTGAAATGTAGGGTGAAATCGGATTTATTACTGAAAATAACCCTATGTATCGTTCGTGTCAAGCTAAACAAGGTCATCATAGGTTAACATAAGCCAATTACCTTGAATGATCTTGGAATTGTACAAGGGTAATGTCCGGTTATCAATCCAGTCATCTATTAGCAGAAGGCCCACACAAATTGTCGCTTTTGGTCAGAATGGGCCATAATCCGCGAAGTTTTAAAAATATTGCTACCAGGACTAAATATCTACTTGAATATCATCTCTCCCCATCTATTTGGGTGTGATGTCCCAGCTTTACTTGATCATTGAGTGTTGTAAGTGTTTTGGCTTGGTTTAATAATATCAGTTGACATGTGACGCAGTAATGTACCGTAGTAATTTTTTGTTCGGAAAATTAACGCCTGGATATATATCTAGCCTGTCAAGTTCGGTTCGAAATTATAACCGACCTGTATGTGAATCTAGATAAATGCATGTGTGCGTTGCCACGCCGCTGTACGGCGCCGCACGTCACAACGATGTCAGTGGTGGCCAGCTGTGTCAGCTGTGTCAGCTGTGTCGGCCGCTCCAGCCGGACAGGCTCGTCTGCGCAACGTGTCGCGATCGTGCCGGGAATCCACCCTCGGCGAACCGCCAGACTGGGTCAGCGCAGAGTCGCCGCCACCGCAGCCGAGCCGAGAATGGTTCCGGCATTACGGCGGCCGGACCTGCCCACCGTCTGGGTCCCCGACCTGCCCACCGCCTGGGTCCCCAGACCTGCCCACCGTCTGGGTCCCCGACCTGCCCACCGCCTGGGTCCCCGGACCTGTCCACCGTCTGGGTCCCCGGACCTGTCCACCGCCTGGGTCCCCCGACCTGCCCACCGTCTGGGTCCCCGGACCTGTCCACCGGCTGGGTCCCCGACCTGCCCACCGCTTGGGTCCCCAGACCTGCCCACCGTATGGGTCCCCGGACCTGCCCACGGTCTGGGTCCCCGACCTGCCCACCGCCTAGATCCCCGGACCTGTCCACCGGCTGGGTCCCCGGACCTGTCCACCGCCTGGGTCCCCCGACCTGCCCACCGCCTAGATCCCCGGACCTGTCCACCGTCTGGGTCCCCGGACCTGTCCACCGTCTGGGTCCCCCGACCTGCCCACCGCCTAGATCCCCGGACCTGTCCACCGCCTGGGTCCCCGACCTGCCCACCGCCTGGGTCCCCAGACCTGCCCACCGCCTAGATCCCCGGACCTGCCCACCGTCTGGGTCCCCGACCTGCCCACCGCCTAGATCCCCGGACCTGCCCACCGTCTGGGTCCCCGACCTGTCCACCGCCTGGGTCCCCGGACCTGTCCACCGTCTGGGTCTCCGACCTGCCCACCGCCTAGATCCCCGACCTGTCCACCGGCTGGGTCCCCGACCTGCCCACCGCCTGGGTCCCCGGACCTGTCCACCGTCTGGGTCCCCAAACCTGTTCGCAGCCCGGGTCCCCCGACCCGCCCACGTATTCCGCTGTGCTCATTTGCTCGGCGAGACGAGACAAATCCCATCAGGGTCGGGTCGGGCCGGCGGCGCCTCTACGACAGCCGGCGAATTTACATGACACCCGGAAAGGTCGAGTGGCCGGCGTGAGTGACAGCGGAGCAGGGTCGCCATCACGTGAGCTCCCGTCGCCGCCCGGACGATCAGGGCGGCGGCGCTTTATCTGCCGCCGGATGGTGATGGCGGCGGCTGTGATTGATTTCGGATGGAGATCGCTTCCAGAAAGCTGCCCAACTCGACCAACTTGTTGAGTTCGCCCGGCACGGAAATGGCTCAGTCGACTCGAGACTGGTGTGATATTGCTGCTGGGAACTGTCGCCCGGCACATGGCCGGTATGCGCAGTGTGGTTGGCATGGTTAACATGGTCGTTGCCATGATTTATGTACGCTCGGCCGATATGGTCACCTGACTGCTATCGTTCACGTGATAACCAAGGTCGCTGGATCATGCAGCTCACTTGTAAAATATTTCGTCATGGCTGCATTAGAACTGATTGAATTGTTAGATGGTTCTTGCATTATCACGTCGGTTATTTCAGCATCAGAAATAATGAAAGATCACCGCCTGTGATATTGTATCAGTAATTACGGCGGACAGGTGTCACATGACTACAGTAGCAATCCTCCGGAACTCGACGAATAATTCCACATAAATTAACCGGAACTCGATTTTCGCTACCCACCCACACTTCCCTCCCTTCCCCTATCTCGGACAAAGTGTTGGCCATATTCGTGTACTGGTTTATCAAGGTAGTTACGTGGCCATGATGTTTTGTGTAGATCCTTGTTGCTTGTCTGCATTCGGAGCCGCACCCGCGTCTCATTCGGAGCCGCACCCGCGTCTAGTTCGTGAAGATCGGCGTCATAACGAACTCAACTAATGGCGCGGCGACGTGTACTGGTATATTTTCGCTACCCACCCACACCCTCCCCTATCCTGACAAAGTGTTGGCCATATTCGTGTACTGGTTTATCAAGGTAGTTAGGTGGCCATGATGTTTTGTGTAGATCCTTGTTGCTTGTCTCCATTCGGAGCCGCACCCGCGTCTAGTTCGTGAAGATCGGCGTCATAACGAACTCAACTAATGGCGCGGCGACGTGTACTGGTGATATTCTATCAAATTGATCCTCACAGGTGGGTGAGGTAGTGCCGGGGTGCAATCGACGCATTAGCTGTGAGGCTCGCAAGCGTTGCGGAATGATTTCCGTAAAGTACCGCACGATAATCTTGGGAGATGGGTGGGAATCATTATTGTAAGGGCATTGGCAGAGTCACAAGCGTATATAATGGCATCGGCGTTGCAGACGTGAGAGTTCTGAACATGGGCACGTTTGTGACAAAGGTAGCTTTCATCTCACCCTCACAGTCGCCTTTAGTGACAGCAATCCCTTTGACTACAGGGGCACACTTGATAACAGGACGTTTCTGGTAACAGGACGCCTCTGGTGGTCGAAAGCACCTTTGCCACTAAAGGCACTCCCGAGGCGAAAGGCGTCCCAGTCACCAAAGGCCAAAGTTACCAAAGGGGCCCCTGCTACCAATGATGTTGCATTATCAAGGGTGCCCTGTTACCACAGGCATCATTATCACTGATGGCGCCCCTGAGGCTAAGGAAATAGTTGCCCTTATCACCAACCTGTCCATGTCCAGAAACGGATCCATTATTTTCCAAGGGAGAGGTGCTCCGCATGGATCGCCAAAATTGGATCAGGGGCACCAGAACCCTTAATTTGTTGGCGAAAGTGAGATAAAGGCTTAGCAAACAGCCATTCATTTTCACAAAGGGCGCCAAAACCTCCTAACATCGAAAATAGAAAGCCGTTTAGACATCTTTAGCATAGGTTTCGAAGCAGTCGTTTGTGATTATCGGTATGTCTACATAAAATGTCTTGAAAATGTGCCACCAAATATTAGTGGTATTAGTAAATTAACTATTAGTCAGATATTAGTAGACGTTTCAACCTATACCTAGATAATTTGGAACACTAGACATTCGAGTGAATGGCGTGCAATCGCATTCGACAGTATCGAAGATGTGTGGACGTTGACTATTTGCAACACTAAATTATATTGCATAACACATTTTGAAATACACTTTCAACAAAGGCGAGCCAACAAAGAGCTCAAGACGTCTAGCTATTCTCCTCTCACGTGGCCATGCTGGTGTTATGGAGAAGGAGCTGCGTCAGCTGCTTGCATTGAATGCTGATGAGTGGTGACGTTTCTCTGATGAGTATGTTGTGTTGACAAACGGATGTGATCAGTGCTGCGTGCTAGGATGGTGGTGTTGGCTGTGAGCGTGTTTCTAGCGAGAGTGGCGTTGTGGTTGCCGTGCTAGGATGGTGGTGTTGGCTGTGAACGTGTTTCCAGTGAGAGTGGCGTTGTGGTGGCCGCACATGGGTGCCTCTTTTCTGAGCTTTAGTGGTATGGCAGGTGCCGATTCAGAAGACTTGGCGAGTTTCGCAGTCCCCGGGGCACATTGAAATTTGTGTATTAGATGGGTTCGCTTCGGAGTTGGCCGAGTCTGGCTCGTTATTATTCATTACAATAGATGAAGTCATTGGATTCCTGTAATAAACAACTAATTTCAGTCGCTCATCAATGTTGGCTGATCTGCAGTGACATTCAACTATCTGTCGGATTACTTTCCCGTCTGCTCTCCATGCAAGCGTTCGGGTATTCTTATAGAATACCTCAGCGTCGTCGAGACGCCGATGGAGAAACCTATATCGTCATAGACGGTCAGCCAGTAGCTATTTTACCACAGAATCCAGGTCGATGTTCTATTCCCATTGTTTATCAGTACTTGTCCGAACCTACCGAGCTAGCGACATAGCAGTGGCCATGTATAACAATTTTTACTGCTTCTCTGACGTAGGCCCCACTGTTAAATTTTAAGGCTTCCCGTCATACATCTACTCTGGTCGGTAGGCTTCCTGTAAACATCCGTCACAAAATCCCCGCCAGACGTGCCGATCAATAGATCAAAGCCACGGGAGTTTGTTGTTGACACTGTGCCCTGCTGTGAAGTTCAGTCCTGAGATGTCGACCAGTATCTGACCGAGAGATTAAGGTTTGTCGTAACTGTCCATGCCAAGGAAAATGTCGTTAATTGACTTTTGCTACGACATATAATGAGATAGGCACACAACAAGACAGGCTTCTCCATCAGCGATTAACGGCCGCATGGAGAGTGGAGGAGAAGTCAATCCGCCACCTAGTTAAGTGCCACTGCAGACCCACTAACACGGAAGAGAGGCTCAGATTGGTTATTTATTACAAGAGCCCAGGGATTTATATCTTGCAAGGAATGATTATTTAGCCAGACTGAGTCGAGTCTGAAACAGACTAATGCAGTATACAGATTGCAACGTATTGCCGGCGATTGCGAAAAATCCTCCACGTCTACTACATTGGTATGACTACGACGATTCAGAGTCGGCGCCTGGCCATGCAAATAAGGAACCCACATGTGCATCCACTATAATAAAATTCTCATTAGAAACATGCTCACAGGCATCGCCACCGTTCCAACACAGGGCACTGTTCACAGACGTCTTCCAACACTAGAAAAGCTTCATCACTCGTCAACATTCAAAGCAAGCAGCTGGCACAGCTTTATCTCTATGCTACTCTTATGGTCAGGACTGCGGGAAGCGAATAGGCGCTTAGTCAGGTATGTGGACTGGTGTTTGTTGAAAGCGTATTTTGAAATGTGTTAAGCCATGCAATTAGTTTTTCTAAATAGTACATAGCCATAACTTTCCAATGGTGTCGAACGCGATCTCATGACATTCCCAGGAATATCACGTCTTGGAAATGAGCTACGCTTAGGTTGAAACGTCGACTAAAGGTTTGAAGACATTTTACATAGCCATGCCGATAAGGAGAATGACTGATACAAAATCTAGAGCAAACGAAATTGAAAGTAATTATCGCCGAGTTTGTTGTCGCTTTCAACGAACAAAGTCGTAAAGAGATCTTCTCCCAAAGTACACACACACACACACACACACATATATATATATATGTGTGTGTGTGTGTACTTTGGGAGAAGATTTCTTTACAGCATTGCTCGTTGAAAGCGACAACAAACTCGGCGATAATTACTTTCAATTTCGTTTGCTCTAGATTTTGTATCAGTCATTCTCCTTATCGGCATGGTATCAGTCATTCTCCTTATCGGCATCTCTTCAAACCTTTAGTCGACGTTTCAACATAAGCGTAGCTCATTTCCAAGACGTGATATTCCTGGGAATGTCATGAGATTGCGTTCGACACATTGGAAAGTTATGGCTATGTACTATTTAGAAAAACTAATTGCATGGCTTAACACATTTCAAAATACGCTTTCAACAAACACCAGTCCACATACCTGACTAAGCGCTTATTCGCTCCCCGCAGTCCTGACCATAAGAGTAGCATAGAGATAAAGCTGTGCCAGCTACTTGCTTTGAATGTTGACGAGTGATGAAGCTTTTCTAGTGTTGGAAGACGTCTGTGATCAGTGCCCTGTGTTGGAACGGTGGCGATGCCTGTGAGCATGTTTCTAATGAGAATTGTATTATAGTGGATGCACATGTGGGTTCCTTATGTGCATGGCCAGGCGCCGACTCTGAATCGTCGTAGTCATACCAATGTAGTAGACGTGGAGGATTTCGCAATCGCCGGCAATACGTTGCAATCTGTATGCTGCATTAGTCTCTATATATATATATATATATATATATATATATATATATATATATATATATATATATATATATATATATATATATATACATATATATATATATATATATATATATATATATATATATATATATATATATATATATACATATGTATACATATATATATATATATATATATATATATATATATATATATGATACATATATATATATATATATATATATATATATATATATATATATATATATATATATATATATATATATATATATGACTGCTACAATGAGGTTGCAACGACTTCCCCACGTTACGAGGTCAAAAAACGATATATGGCATCCTGGTTGCAATTTTGAAACAGCGCACTCGAGGAAAATGGCACCGCTTGCGGATAAATGTTCTCCCATCGAATTTCCTCTCTTTCTCTCTCTCTCTTTCTCTCTCTCTCTCTCTCTCTCTCTCTCTCTCTCTCTCTCTCTCTCTCTCTCTCTCTCTCTCTCTCTCTCTCTCTCTCTCTCTCTCTCTCTCTCTCTCTCTCTCTCTCTCTTTCTCTTACTCTCTTTCCCCGCATATTTCTAATGGCAAAATGAACACCTGGTAAATTGTGGGCGAAGCTTATGAAGGTAATCGAAAAGTTAAGCTCATTCCAGCAATGGAAATAATGAACCAAGCAACGTCTGGGAGCACCACGGACTCCATGACTTAGACCAATTCGGTCAGCAAATTTAGCAGGGATTTTGAAAGCATTGCTTTCATGAAGCTATGTCCGCCACTGTTGGCAGCGCTTCTCCAAGAACGCCAAAAATACTGAACCCATGACGCAATCATGGTAAAATTCAGCTCGCTGCAAAGCCTTTTCCATTTCAGCATTTCAGCACCAATAAGTCTCGGGTAGATGGCCCGGGGCTGAAGTGTTCTGCCGGCCATACTCGGATCACTTCAGCCGCCGCTGGAACTTGGCCGGCGCCCGTCTGCCATCCGACGCCATTTCCCCGTATTTGTGGTGACCACCGGAAGACCGGGTTTTGTGGATTTTCACTGATGGCTTCGACATTTTTCAGTCGCCTGCAGATGGATGATTTCCGAAGATCTCATGACGTCCCGAGCGATTTCGAAGGATCATTTGTTGGAGACCGATTCTGCAGAGCCCACGGAGGAAAACGCGTAGCCTGTCCGGTCTGTTCGGGTAGTCGGAGACTGCGCCTTGGTATTGTCTAATGACGTTTGAGTGGGTAGCTTAGAGCTGCCCATCGGGCGGCACCGTGTGGCAGCGGTAGTTTAAGAGCTGGCGTTCAAGGGTCTGACAACCGATCTCACCCAGAAAGTCTACTACTTTTACTATAACTAAAAATATACTACTGCAATCTATGTGGGATAATGTAGCCCAAATATTAAAAAAAAACACGCATGCAAAGTGAAAGAAGCAGTATTTTGTCACCTCACGGAAATAAAGCACATCAAAGTGCGCCATATTTCCATGACGACACCAAAGTTCAAGAATGGCGGTATGGAGGAACTTGGTGCTAAACTAAAGTGTTTGGTGGAGAAATGAGGAGTGTAATCGGACCGGGAGTCTGGGGAGAAACTGAAGAGTATGGAGAGAAACTGAGGAGTCTGGAATAAAACTGAGGAGTCGGTAGGAATGGTGCAGTATGAGAAGAACGAAATGGAGTCTGTCACTGGCGGATTTTACCCACCCGTTACTGGGGGGACTTTCGGCGCCGGCCCAGTTATACGCCCCAGTGCACTGTGTGATAACTCTAAGAAAAACTGGCTAGAAATAATTCCGGATAACGTATGCTAGCTACATAGACGATTTTAGTCTCAATGGAAAGAGTTTCAATTTTGGAACATATGGAAAGGCTCTAATGTCATAAAGGTTACCAACCCAGGAATGACAAAGGTCATATCTGCCACAGGGGAGGGGGCATTACGCCCCTCTTATTTTGCTTCCGCCAAACATATCGGGAACCAATTGACGTAGACAGCTCAAATTGTGCACACACCTACATGAATAGCAAGGGTACCTTGCTTTTAAAGACCAACGTCCGATCATGCATGGTGACATCATAATGACGTCATAAACGAAGTCAATGGGCGCCCACATATTGGAAGAATATTAGCTAGCGTTTGGTATGCGAGTAATCTGCACTGTAAAGGTGACGTAATCATTGCTACGCAGAATAGATTATTTGATCCCCTCGTCTTAGGTGCATGCAGACACGCCAAAATAAACCAGCAATAGACATGTTAGAATGCACATTTTCGAACGTATGGTATTTCCCCTAAACTCATGACAATATAACATAGCCGTACTTAGAAACATAGCACACCAGAGCCAAACACATCACATAATATATTAATAGTTAGAACAACAGCATGTCATTAGCTATACTTGGAAGACTTCGATATTTCTATTCATTCAACAGCACGTAATGCTTGGAGAGCATTCCATCATCCACTGACATATCGTGTTCGTCCAGAACATCAACCGCATTAGCATCCTCTTCACCACTCACCAACATCAACCGCATTAGCATCCTCTTCACCACTCACCTCATCTTCATCTTCTGAAGCAGGCTGTTCCGGTAGTCTATGCAGCTGACTCATATGATACCAGTAGATGACTGATGTCAGCTAAATGGACAGTCTCTCGGACATTTCGGGCTAGCGGTGGTCTTTCAATGCATTTGATGTTGAGTCGTCTTCGGGTCGCTGGTCATCAGTGCATATTGAAGTTGATCCTTGATGGTGTCGGTTCGTGACGTCTTGCGGGCTTGTCTGGATCAGTACTCCCTGATTATGTGTATTCCAGTTCTCCTGCGTCCCCTGCAGGGAGTACATGCCGATCGGAAGAATACGAGACCGCATCTCAGTGGCACCGTGGATCAGGAGCTTGTGCACGGAGGTGGGGATGTTGAACCATGTATACAGCTGGACCATCAGCTGAGCTGTATCCATGACGTACCTGTCCTGCCAGTCGGGATCGACGGGCTCGTATTTTTGCAGAGCAGCGATAATTACTGAGAGACGGACGACGAGATCCTCGTCGATCCTAGTGATCTCGCTGAATGCAGCTGGGTCTCTGAAAGCACGTCGAGCCGTGTTCCCGTCGCTAGACACACCCTCCTTAAACTCCCTCTCCTTAACCAATATCAAACCATAATTAAGCACATGATCATAATAGTTGCCAGGCCCAAACACCTTTGTGCTGGTTAACAAGTCCACTAATTCCTCTCTGCTGACGAACTCATCCATGTTCCCTGTTCGCAAAATCCAACCACACTGACCCGACCCTTACTGGGCAGCTTCCCTGCCATGGAAAACGCTCAGTACGTGGCCTATCTCGACTCAGTTGCCTCGTTGGTCGGGGCTTTTTTCTTGCATGGCGACCGTTGGATCAGGTTACCCGGTCAACACACTCCGCCAGCCGGCGCGTCGCGGCGTCTGGCTCGGGCTTCCCGTGCCGCCCGTGCCGGCCACCGCACCACACCGCGACATGCCGCAATACAATTTATCACTATCGGTGTTGGGGCAGCTAGATGCAGTTGAAACTTACGGTGCATATCGTGAAAGGATGCTATGATGTCATTGTCAGTGGTCTCTGGTTATGCGCTGTTGTGCATAAAAACTTATTGGAATTTGCAGGTATTACAAGGTTGAACGACTATTGTAATTGCTTATTGCTTGATGAAAGATAGCATATTGTGAACCATCCTATGCCTTTTTGAATTGCTTTACGCAATGATAATGTTCCCAGCTGTCGCTTCACACCTTACGTGCCCAGACTTTCATGATGCCTCTTACCTTTATCGGTCGTCAAACTCCGACATCATTTGTACACATGTGCATCGTTTGTCAATACGTAACGTTGTCGTGTTCTTGGACTTGCTACAATGTCAAATTTTGTGGTAATGTTCATAAATACTGTGACCTGGTGTGCTTCAGGCATCTGCTGATGAAATGCGCCACAAATATGGCGTCAAAAAATAGTCGAGGAATACATTTCTGGCCAGTTTTTTTCCATTAATTATCACACTGTGCTGTAATACACCTAGAATTTGCGTCAGGAAGGAGTGCAAACGAATTTTGTGGTGCCCAATCTACCCATTTGTTTAAAGGCACCGGATGGCAGCCACTATTTTCCCATAGTGACCCGTAAGAAGATGATGGCAACATAATTGTCTCTGTGTGGGGCCCACCCTAACACCATCGATCGTTTCTAAGCCACTAGGTTTCATCCCGTCTCCATGTTGATTTTTTTCCGGTATCTCGTGATTATTTACCCTGGCACTGCGAAAATTACACCTTTGCAAATCATCTAAAAATGGAATATTTTGTTAATTTCACACATTTCAGTCAATAATGCGCGGTTGTCACCACGTCAACGTTCGTGTGCGTGTACATTCGTATTCGACACGCTCGCCATACTTCGTATGTATATGTGGCTTCTGCGTTTTCTGCTAGGCACCTTACATTGTGATATTTGGTGTCATATGATGGCCCTGTGCCATACTTGATGTCATGGAATGCCGTGTATCGATGCTCGGACGGAAAATTCGATTAATTCAAGTCGACACTATTTTTGTTCATCCCACATTTTCTTGTGGAAAAGGAATCCGGATACCTCTCTGGAGTGTGATGTACCTCATCTGTTTGCTTAAATATGCTCGCAGGTTTTGTACTGGATCGTGACACGCCCTGTTTTTGGTGTTATTTTGGGACCGGTTGCGGTTTCTTCGTCCACTGCTGTGTCTTGGGGCCCCAGCGCATTGCCTTAGCCCCAAGCGCGTTTTTCAGACCCGACATGCTTGGTTACTGATTTGTTTGTGTGTGCTCGCGGTGTTTTTCAGAGGTCGGCGCGTTTTCCACGTCCTCGATGTGTTTATTTACTGCCCCGGTGTGTTTTTATGTCACCTATTGCGGGCTGTTGAGGCTCCCGTGCTACATGCCTTCTCCACGGCCACGGTATGTTTTCAGGGTACCAAGCGCGTTTTGAGGATCTGTGGTATTTTTAGGACTCCCAGTGTGTTTACTTGAGTCCCCGAGTCCCCGAGTTTATTTTAAAACCCTGTCGCTTCTTCCCGGAACCGATGCATTTTGGAGGGTCCTGGTAGGCCTCCCGGTGGTTTTGAGGGCATCGCTTTATATATTCACAGTCCCGAGGACAACTTAGGGGCCCGAACGGGAAGTTTTGAGGCCCCAGTGCGAATTTTGGAGTCTCCAACGCGATTTATCGGCGTCCCGACACGAGTTGTGATGGTTCCAACGCGAGTTTTCTGGGCTAGACACGATTTTTTTACGGACCTCTTCGGAATGCTTCTGAGCCTGGGTCTTTGTTCGATACTAGTGTGATATTTGGAGCCCAGGTGCAGTTTTTTCCGAACCCTTCCCAATTTATGGGAGTCTGGGGTGACCTTTAGAGCTCCAGAGCGAATGTCGCAGATTTTATTTTCATGGTCCCTGGTTACTTGTTGGAGGCCCCGGATTCATTTGTGCACGTCCCGGTTGCGATTTTTTGGGTCCCGCTGTATGTATTTTGGCCCTCGATTCAAACCTTTGGGGCCCCACGGGAGTTTTCTGAGCCCAGGCGTCATTTTGGGGGCTCCGGTGTGATTTTTTTCGGAGCCCCGACATGATTTTTAGAGACTTGGTGCGATTCCTTCTGACCCCCGTATTTTTCGGAGCCATACGTGTGATTTTGAGGACTGCTGGCGCGATACTTGTAACTCCAGAGCGATCCTCCGGGCCCGGATTGATTTTTCTGGGTCCCGGTTCGATTATGGTGCACACGCGTTTTTGATGGTGGCGCCGGCGCGTTTTTTTGTCGAACCTGAGCAACGACCAGTCATATATATCAACCTTCTTACAATTAATTGACAGATGCCATGGTTGACTGTGTCCTTAACACATACCAATGCCAGAAGGTCTTGTTGTGTTGCAATTGCTGCACACGATTAGCATTGTCCTCTCTTCCTAGTAGCACAACTTGATTGCTGCAACATTGTTTCCATGTGGTGCAGATGATTGTAACAATATTGTATTTACATTTATTGAACATCTTTGTGTTCAGTTTGATTCACCTTGTGACAATATCGTCAACGGGTACACTTGTCACGCAACATTTTAGCAACATCACCAATATGATATTGCTGCAATATGTTCTGTACACACGAAACCAATGATTGTCTAGGCATTGTCAATGTAATATTGCTGCAATGTCGATCGCACACACAGAAAATCATTATCCGGGTGTTACCAATGTCATGTTGTAGCATTGGTGGTTATAAGCAATAAAGCAACCATCATTTGTGTTCCAAACACTTTTGTGGTAATACTGGAATTGCACAATGAAGCAGCATTGGTAATATTGCATCAATGAGCATTATTCGTAGCAGGGCTATGCTTAATGATACATTACTTGTGTTCCTGCTATGCGGGGGATCGTTTAGCCAATCCAATTGGAAAATAGCATGTTATTAAATCACTTCATCTTTTATTTAAGACTAACAATTCGATAGCTCACACAATCATGACGAGGCTGTCTCTTCATGACGAGGCTGTCTCTTCCTGACGAGGCTGTCTCTTCATGACGAGGCTGTCTCTTCATGACGAGGCTGTCTCTTCATGACGAGGCTGTCTCTTCATGACGAGGCTGTCTCTTCATGACGAGGCTGTCTCTTCATGACGAGGCTGTCTCTTCATGACGAGGCTGTCTCTTCATGACGAGGCTGTCTCTTCATGACGAGGCTGTCTCTTCATGACGAGGCTGTCTCTTCATGACGAGGCTGTCTCTTCATGACGAGGCTGTCTCTTCATGACGAGGCTGTCTCTTCCTTGCTGTGTTTCAGTCCAGGGCTGTTCACAGCGAACAGCTCGAAAACCAACAAAACCACGGAATACCTATGTATTTCTATTCACCAGAAAGTTTTATGAAATTTCAGAATAGGAAGAGAAGATCTTAACATCCAACAATCCCTAGAAACCTGCAAAAATGTCTCGGGAGCTTATTTTAAGGTTATGAGTGAGAGTGCTTTTTGCTTCGGAGCCGAGGTACATTTTTCACAAACAGTGGCAGTTTCTGTCGTGCCGCTACTTCCTGCTACATCTCCATTTGTCAATGTCTTTCGAACTTTTGAAAATTGAAGTGCTCATCTTCGGATAACAATTGATTTTTTTGTCAGCGGACAACATTCTGGCACTACAATTTTCAGTGCAGGGCAGGTTTGCCGCTTGTGAAACAATTCAACTCTGGATGCCTGTCCCATGGAGTTAAAATCGATAGGTATACGATTATGTTCCCAAAATTGTCAATTAAAACAATATGCTCCAAGCTGCAAAAAATTGCTCAATTTTCTTTTCCATCGTTTGGTACAGTTTTAACCGTCATGGCTAGACTATCTCAACCACGTTTGCTTTATGTGCAACGTTTTGGCTCTTCCCACCACCCATGTCCAAGATACGTTCGCACCCTACCCCATCCTCGTCACATGCAAACAAGGGTGAATATTCGACCTAGCGTTACGGACTGAGCCGCTCATTTAGCGTTCTGGGCCGGTTCTAAGCGTTAACCCGCCATAGAGAAATTTACTTAAAATCGTGTTGTAATCGGTGTAGCTACTAACTGACCGGTAAAACTAAAATTCGACGCCTCGTTCCCAGTAGAACCAAGCTTTCGCTACAAGATGCACTACACCTCGTGGCCGTAGTGGCCGTACTTAAGAGGCCAATTTACATGAAAGATTTGCATGCAAGCCGATTTTAACATTGGACATCCGTGAAAGTTACACGCAACCTGATCTTATTTAGTCCTCACCTTAGCGGTGTAATCATTTTCAAATTTCGACGCCCAATTTTAAGTAGAACAATATCTAAGGCAACTGCCAAAAATATCCGGGATGTCGTACTATTGTAACTTTAGAGGCCAAACTGCATTGCATTTGCAATTTGTTGCTGTAAATTGCAAAATGCTAACTCGATGCCATAGTTCAGCCAATTAATCAGGTTTGTGGGCAGTTTGTGGGCAAACAGAAAGCCTGAAGCTTGTGGGAAAGCAGAAAGCCTGCAGCCTGTAAGTATGCAGAGCCTGCAGCTTGTGAGCAAGCAGAAAGTCTAAAGCTTGTGAGAATACAGAAAGCCTGCAGTATGTCAGCAGCAAGAAAGCATGCAGCTTGCTGGCATGCAACAAGCTTTCAACTTGTGAGCAAATGGAAATCCTTTGGCTTGGGAGCAAGCAGAAAGCCTGCAGCTTGTGAGCATGCAGAAAGTCTGCAGCATGTGATCATGTGGAAAGCCTGCAGATTGTGTGCATACAGAAAGGCAGCAGCTTGCGAGCATGCCAGAAGCCTATAGCATATAAGCATGCAGAAACCTTGCATCTTTGTGAGCATGCAGCAAGCCTGCAGATTGTGAGCATGTGGAAATCCTGTGGCCTGTGAGCAATCAGAAAATGTGCAATTGTAAGCATGTAGAAGTATACAGCATGTGAGCATGTGGAAAGCCTGCAGTTTGTGAGCATGTGCACAGCCTGCAGTTTGTGAGCATGTGGAAAGCCTGCAATTTGTGAGCATGCCGAAAGACTGCAATTTGTGAGCATCTGGAAAGCCTGTAGTTTGTGAGCATGTGGAAAGCCAAGCCTGCAGATTGTGAGCATGGGGAAATCCTGTGGCCTGTGAGCAATCAGAAAATGTGCAATTGTAAGCATGTAGAAGTATACAGCATGTGAGCATGTGGAAAGCCTGCAGTTTGTGAGCATGTGGACAGCCTGCAGTTTGTGAGCATGTGGAAAGCCTGCAATTTGTGAGCATGCCGAAAGACTGCAGTTTGTGAGCATGTGAAAAGCCTGCAGTTTGTGAGCATGCAGAGTATGCAGCTTGTGAGCATGCAGAAAGCCTGTGGCTTGTGAGCAAGTGGAATGGAAAACTCAAAACTCAGAAGGCTGCCATTCAAAAATGAAATGTGTTCTTAAAAAATTAAAAGCTTTACACTTATAAAAGTAAAAGGTATGTAGCATCTCGTGACCAGGCCTGAGCTTTGTAAAAATAAATAGGCCTATATGATTTCACAATAAATTAACACCTATTAAGCCTTCTCTATTACTATGCTGATTTGGTAATATGCATAATCATTTCAAGTTCGTCACAAACAAAGTCACGAGAAGATAGTTCTGACCTCAGGATTGCTAAACACCTTACCTACCTCATTCTTTTCCAGGAACATTTGCCATTCAAACTCGGTCTAGCATGCCTAACACTGAGAGCAAGTTAAAAAATAATCTGGCTACTTACGTCAATCCATAATACTCGCTATCTCCACACATCAATGAAGGAAGGACGCGCGGTACACGTACAATTAACAAATGTGGGACGCCTCAACATATGGCTCCAGCATAAACGCACAACTACAGCGAATGTCGCACGCGCGCCAGAAATGTAGAAGCCCGCCTGCAGGGAAGGGCAGACGAAAACTCACACATTACCAATATATTCCACTCATGATCGCTCAGAAATCCACTATAGTTTGAACTTGTTGACTTCTTGCGAGGTATGTACAGCACAGATTGAGGAAAATTAGACACGGAATGGAAGGCATGATAAATCTTCGTGTAATGTTTGGCTAGCTGCTCAAGAAGTTGCCTGATATAATAATAAATATATAATATCCAGCAAATGGTCCTTCAAACCATCGGTCCCTAACGGGACTGTGAATCAGTGCAGTAGCCAGGGATCACATGGATTTTGCGACCATGTGGATGCGCTTAAAATACAAAACAACATGTTCATTTCACAACCAATCGCTCAAAATCAATACCATTTGTCGCATTATTTGCATTTTCATATTCCCTCAACCATCATCAGGGAGTTTTATTTTATCATAAATGTACTCTTTTGTTTTCCTGATAATTTTATTCAATGGTGTCAGATCTGCTAGCCCCGCGACCCATAAGCAACGTTTCAGTTCCTTCACTTCCGGTACGCTTCAAATTCCAGTGTGCCTGGTAAAGGTGACTGTGCGCAAGGTTTGGGATTACGCGACCAACATTTGAAATTCACATTTGAAGGCTTTTGTCATAAAATGTTCTTTTGATGTTCCTTAAAATATGCGTATTTAATTGTGAAAGTTTTGAATTAATTGTAGTTGATGAACTTACTACAGTGATTTTTTTAAGATACCATTTCTTAATTTAATAAATTCCTGATCTGGACAGCTTAGCATTTTATCGCTAAAAAACCAACAGCATATCTGCGTCAATCGCTTGTCTCGTCCTGTTTACGAGGGTGAAGGTTGCGTTCGCTTTCTGCGTTCCTCTTTGTCCATTTTCGTCATGTCAGTCTCAGGAAGATTTAACGTGGGAAGCTTGACGGTCCTTGGCCTTTGTTTGCGTCAAGCACTCGATAAATATAATATAAAACAGCCATCGCAGCGGCAGTCTACCGGACGATTTCCTCCGCTTGGGGAAGGAGGCAGGAATATTTCCTCAACATGGTAAGTTGATGTTAGTGTCAATGCCATAAACCTTACCATATTAACCATATAAATATGGTATTAACAAATAGCAATATGAGACAGGGGTGGCGGAACGTATCTCGGCAAGGGCAGGAGAGTGCTGTACTCGGGCACTTTTTTCGGCAGCGCAGTAACTGGTGCTGGCGGTAATTTGTTGTCACAATTTGTCGTCACTCAACTCAATCGATGTTTGTCGACGCATGTTGAGCGAGGAATTGTGCTGGCCGGCGGCAGAGCGACGCCACCGATATTGGTTCGGGGCGAGATCAAGGGCTTAGATTGATTCGGGCTAGATCATGTGGCTGCTAGGAAATTTCCGAAATCCGACGCCTTTCCACTGAAAAGGAGACCATATTTAAGCTGCTTGCAACATTCGCTTCTGTGAAACAATTTTCCACCTGATTTTTGTCGTGAGCCACAAATATCAGCATTTATTGGCCTCTGGCTGTACTTCCTGCAGTTAGGAAATGTATTCGTAGCTTCGGACAAGTACATCGATTACACAATATCAAGGGTCAATGTACAAGGCTGGAAGGAGCCAAATCACTTCAAACTGGCGAGCAGGCTAGAAATAACCAAGCGCGTCGCCACGCTCTCATAATTACAGATACTACAGCAGAGTTTAGGTACTGGCGACGCGCCTGCCAGCTTACAATGAGACAATAAGGAAAAACCTCATGTGGGAAGTTTCCACGCGTCACACTGCTGTGAGGTTCGTCTATCGTCATCAAAATGAGAACTATCTGCAGGCTACCGAATAGATGTTTTTCTTCTTCTTCGCGTTAGTATTAACCAGCACAAGACGATGATGGAGATTTGCAACTGCACTCCGCACTCCCTGGTGCTTTTACAGCGTGAATGAAAAATGGCTTGTGTGACCGCGCTCCAGTTCTTGGTACCTTAGGGACGTTGTGCGCATGGGTCGCAGCCAGGATTTTCTTAAGGGGATCCGGCCACAAAAAGGAAATGTTAAGATCACGCGCGCGAAGAGTGCCGAATATTTATGAATGCCATGCCAAGCAATAGACCGATTGAATGCGGGGGGAAACTTATTGGATACTAAATATTATTGAAGCGGCACTATGCATTATATGTTGTTCGCCTATTTGTACATACCGGCCCGCCCCAAACCGTTTCATTATATGTTGTCCGCCTATTTGTACATACCCGGCGCCGCCCCAGCCCCACACCCTTTCAATATTAGTATTGAAGCGGCACTATGCATTATCTGTTGTCCGCCTATTTGTACATACCCGGCGCCGCCCCAGCCCCACACCCTTTCATTATCTGTTGTCCGCCTGTTTGACATACCCGCGCCGCCAAGCCCCACACCCTCTCATTATATGTTGTTCGCCTATTTGTACATACCCGGCGCCGCCCCAGCCCCACACCCTTTCATTCCTCAGCAGACTCGTCAGTTCATCCGCAGACTCTTCAGTGTTTTAGCAAGAGCTCTCCATTGCCATTCTGGAACAATAGTTACGTCATGGAAGTATTGTGTCATAGCACGTGTTTTATGTCTCTGACGTCATCAGAATGTTGCTTCTTCATTCTAGCATATGTCTTCTTACATCTGGGCTGCATTGCACTACATACACTGATTCTTTGCAGTATTACATTTTTAGTAATGGTAAAAGTAGTAGACTTTTCTGGTTCCGACTGGTTACCAGACTCTGAGATGCCAATTTGTCTATTACTGATTTAGATAGCATCTAGTGACACTATGCTTAGCATTTAATGCCAGGTCGCCACGTTATAGCCAACTACCATTTACACATTAATGGTAGTTTCTATGCCAAGGTTAATTTCACCACGTCAATGTTTAGCAGAAGCATTTCATTGAAGCATTTTCAATATCGTGAAGGCTTTCACTTAAGTTACCCGTAAATGGATAAACAGAAAAGATAAACAGAAAAGAGAAAAGCACGAGGGCCACGTCGATGATGGTTTTCCTTCACAGATGCATGCCGTAATGGCTAAGACGCAGAAACCAATAAATAGACGATGAATATTTCACGGCACACAATACACGACCGACATCGACCATGACGCGGTGCCGTCACATTATCCCAGCTCACGTGCTGCTCAACCGTCGCTGACAAACATGATGAACGTGCACATCACCGACTGCCTGAGAGCATCGTACGCTTGACAGTAGCGCCGAATGCTGGTGCATGCGAATTGATATGAAGGTGGCTCAACGTTTACGACCCTCTTCTGCACAGCCGTCGCCTGCCATCCTCAGTACAAGTCCGTGGCGGTGTGATTCTGTCGACTCGTCTCGTATCGTGCTCGTGTATCTTGTTCTCTTGTCAGCCGACGGACCCGTAAGACAAGTCCGTGGCGGTGTGATTCTGTCGACTCGTCTCGTATCGTGCTCGTGTATCTTGTTCTCTTGTCAGCCGACTGACCCGTCAGTGTATTTTGCGCTTGCCTGCTCTTTCTCCTCCATGGCATATATGAGTGAGTGCGAGTGTGCTCCTGTGGAAGATGTTGAGAGGGATGTATGCATCTGCTATGCATATTTAAATGCATGTACATACATTTACAATGTAATGTAAATGTATGCCTACAAACCCCTACAAATGCCTACAAACATTACATCGATCAGCTACGCATAGTGTGAGAATCCCACTTGGCCATAATAGCATAAGAATCGTAAAGCCCGTTTCACACGGACGGGTTTTCCGCGACGTCTCGACGCCCCGGCGTGTCCCGGCGTCCCCAGACTCCGTCACGGAGGCGGCGGAGTCTGGGGACCGCCGTCTCCGGTCCGTCGATCGTCGGCTGGGCTCCGCGCATCGTCACTGCCAGCCGCCGCGTCGTCGAGCGGGCCCACCGGCACACGCCGCATCGGAGTTCGTCACGACGGAAGACCCGTCCGTGTGAAACAGGCTCACTCACCCACTTATTTACTATCTCACTCACAAACTCGCTTGCTCACTCACCAACTCGCTTGCTCACTCACTGACTCACTCACTTTCCCATTCACTCACTGACTCACTCACTCACCCGCTCACTTACTCACTCACTCACCCACTCACTCACTCACCCACTCACTCACTCATTCAATCACTCACTCACCCACTCCTTAACCCATTCACTCACTCCCTTACTGACACACTCACTCACTTAACCACTCACTCACTCACTCACTCTCACACCCCCACTCCCTGACTCACTCACTCACTCACACACACACACACACACACACACACACACACACACACACACACACACACACACACACACACACACACACACACACACACACACACACACACACACACACACACACACACACACACACACACACACACACACACACACACACACACACACACACACACACACACACACTCACACACTCACTCACTCACTCACTCACTCACTCACTCACTCACTCACTCACTCACTCACTCACTCACTCACTCACTCACTCACTCACTCACTCACTCACTCACTCAGTCCATTTTCTGCTCGAGCTGAAGGCGTTGGGCTTACGTGTCCGCGTCGAAGGTTTCGAAGTGTTTCATTTTGCCGCCTGGTTGGCTCAGTGGATAGAGCGCTGGCCTGCGAGGATCTGCCCGTGTTGGCGCAGCGGGTCGAGTCGCTTCACGCGCTCACCATTAAACGTCTCCAGCTGAGATGGCCAGTTGGCAACTGGCCAGGCAAGGTGGGGCCGCACACACCAGCCGGCCGTATCCCACTATGTGGGTAAGATAAGCTCTCAATTAAAATTATGGTATATAACTACAACTTGTCGATCGGGAGGCGGGTTCGGGGCGAATGCAACATGCTTGCGATTAGCATTGACTCTAATCCAGTAAAGCCTCCCCAACACCAATTCGAGTTATGTTTCTGTAATGGCATTTGAATGAAAACATGGACAGGTTGATGCAGGAAGAAATAAGTAGGAGAGCGCATGAGAGAACTGTTTTGTTGGGGGATTTCAACATAACAGGATTGGGAAGCAAAACTATAGGTCTAAACAAATCAGGAGGAAGTTTCATGGAATGTTTTGAGGAAAATTTATTCTTTCAAATGATACATGAACCTACAAGGGAAAATGAAATATTAGATCTTGTGCTTACTAATGAGGAAAATTTTGTACAAAATGTGAACATAGGAGAGACCTTGGGTAATAGTGATCACAACATTATACGCTTCTCATTGTATGTTTGAAATGTAGGAACCAATAAGACATTGATTCTAAATGTTGCCAAAGGGAGTTACAATGAGTTCAGGATCTTCCTGAATGAAATTAATTGGGAGGACTTATTGAAAGGCTTAGATGCTTATGAAATGTGGAGAATTATAAAATATAAACTATTTCAAGGTCAGGATAGGTGCATTCCCAATAGGCGAATTAGATTAACCAGGGTTAAGCACCCTTCATGGCTGACCGGGGAAGTAAAGCATTTATTGGATTCAAAGAAACAGGCATTCAAGAAACTAAAATATGCTAACTCTGAGGTAAACCTCAAATCATATAAAATAGCTATAAATAAAGTTAGGAGGTGTGTTAGGGCATCTAAAAGACTGGCTGAAATCAAATTAGCTCGGGAATGTTCAGCAGGTAATGCTAAGAGATTCTTTAGTTTCTACAAATTTAAGGCTAAGAAGTGTAGTGTAGGACCACTGGAGGTAGATGGGGAATTAGTGGTTGAAGATTGTGATATTGTGGAATCCCTAAGCAAGCAATTCTCATCAGTCTTTACTAAAGAGAATTCTGGTAGAATAGAAACAACTGAATCGTATGCCATGACAGGTGATAGGTTGGAGTATCTTACAATAACTACAGAAGCTGTAGAAAAGCTGTTGCAGAATATAAAACCTAATAAAGCTTCTGGACCAGATGATATATATGCTAGGGTTTTAGTAGAGTGTGCTAAAGCTTTAGCAGTTCCCCTAGGTATAATTTTTAGGCGGTCTATGGAATATTCTGAAGTGCCTGAAAATTGGAGAAATGTAAATGTAGTACCAATTTTCAAAAAGGGAATTATGAAGTGTGTAGGGAACTACAGGCCAGTCAATTTGACCTCAATAGTTTGCAAGGTACTAGAAAATCTGGTTAAACAGAATGTTCAGATTCATCTTGATAGGCATAATCGTTTAAGGGATACTCAACATGGATTTCGATCTCGAAGGTCTTGTTTAGCTAACCTTTTGGAGTTCATGGAGTATGTTACTAAAGAAGTAGACAATCAAAGCAGGATAGATGTTGTGTACTTGGACTTTAGCAAAGCTTTTGATAAAGTTCCACATGGGAGGCTAATTCATCAACTACAGCAACATGGGATTGTTGGAAAAGTTCTAGGTTGGATTGAAGCATGGTTGAGGGGAAGGAAACAAAGGGTAATGTTAAATGGATGTAAATCTGTTTGGAAGGATGTTCTGAGTGGAGTAGCACAGGGCTCTGTTCTAGGGCCACTTCTCTTTATCATCTTTGTGAATAACATTGAGGTAGGGCTGGGGTATAGAGTGTTCAAATTTGCAGATGACATCCAGCTGGTAGGAGAGGCAAACAGTTGTGATCAAACTAGAAATATTCAACTAGACTTGGAGGACCTAAAAAAGCGGGCTGATCAATGGCAGATGTCTTTCAGCTATGACAAGTGTAAGGTTATGCATCTGGGGTCTGGAAGTGAGACTTTCAGATATACAATGGGAGGGAAGGAAACTGGCTGTTATTGAAGAGGAAAGGGACTTAGGTGTGTTGGTTTCAAAAGACCTTAAAGCAGAAAAGCAATGTAGCTCAGCTAGGAACAGGGCACTCAGAATGCTGGGACTCATTAATAGAAGTGTGATGTATAAGAGCAAGGAAGTCATGAAAAAAACTACACTTAGCATACGTGCGACCCCACTTGGAATATTCTGTTCAAGCTTGGAGCCCCTACCTAGAAAAAGATATAGACAAGTTAGAGAGAGTGCAGCGCAAAGCAACTAGACTCATCAGTGGAATAGGTAACTTAGAATATGGAGAAAGGCTTGTGGCATTAGATATGTACTCACTCAAGTATAGGAGATTAAGGGGGGACATGATTGAAATGTACAAAATTGTTAAAGGACTAGATCAGGTCAATTTAAATGGCGCTCTTCTGTTTAGAGTATCACATAGGGGGCATCAATTCAGGTTAGACAAGTTGAGGTGTAGGACAGTTAAGCGACAACAGGTCTTCAGTCATGGGGTTGTTGATCAGTGGAATGGGCTGCCTGCTGATGTTGTGGGGAGTTCCTCATTGAATGTATTTAAAAGTAGGGTGGATAAATTTTTTAGACAGGAAAATCTTGTTTTTTAGTTCTAATTTGTGATGGATGGGGTGAGATGTATGTTAAGTAAGTGTGCACGGCACAGACCCCTTTAAGCAGGCATGGATGCAGTTTGAAAATTATTGATAAGGCATTCAATCCACATGTGTTAAGAGAAATCAGGGGAAAAGAGCTGGAAAGCTAGGTTACATAGGCATTGATAGGTGTGTGGGATATTGGAGGACTGGTTCTTCAGGATGTGGGATGGTTGGGGAGGGTCTTTTTACCAGGCTTATATTATCTTCCATTTACAGACTTAACTGAATGCGCCCTTGGGTCTCTTATTAAGTCTAAACGCTTTATAACTTTATATAGGGTGTACCTAGCAGTGGATTCAGCACCTTCCTTCGGGATGTGATACTGATGAGATTGTCTATGGTAGCACAATGGGTATGATGGGAGGAGTTTGTAATTGTTGAGTGCGTTATGCAATAGCAAGTGAGTCTCTTAATAAGTCTAAACGCTTTATAACTCTATATAGGGTGTACCTAGCAGTGGATTCAGCACCTTCCTTCGGGATGTGATACTGATGAGATTGTCTATGGTAGCACAATGGGCATGATGGGATGAGTTTGTAATTGTTGAGTGTGTTATGCAATAGGAAGTGAGTCTCTTATTAAGTCTAAACGCTTTACAACTTTATGTAGGGTGTACCTAGCAGTGGATTCAGCACCTTCCTTCGGGATGTGATACTGATGAGATTGTATATGGTAGCACACTAGGAGTGTGTTATGCGATAGCAAGTGAATTGGTGCCAGATAGGCTGCGATATATAGCTTCCTAGGAACTTGAGGTAAGGGATTGATTGGGGTGAGAATATGTACACTTCTAGTACCTTTTCCAGATAGGCTTAACCCAGATGGGCCCCCTGTGGCTCTTATTAAGCCTTAACACTTTATGACTTTATGACTTTATTTAATGAGCAGTAAATGACGCCCAATAAAAATGTCACGGTACGCTGCTACAGGGTGACACCACAGTGTCGGCTGGTGACCGCTCCCGTGTCAAGGGGTCGGTGCCACGGTACGCTGCTGCGAGGCGACGCCACAGTGTATGCTGGTGACTACTCCCGTGTCAAGGGGTCGGTGCCACGGTACGCTGCTGCGAGGCGACGCCACAGTGTATGCTGGTGACTACTCCCGTGTCAAGGGGTCGGTGCCACGGTACGCTGCTGCGAGGCGACGCCACAGTGTATGCTGGTGACCACTCCCGTGTCAAGGGGTCGGTGCCACGGTACGCTGCTGCGAGGCGACGCCACAGTGTAGGCTGGTGACCGCTCCCGTGTCAAGGGGTCGGTGCCACGGTACGCTGCTGCGAGGCGACGCCACAGTGTCGGCTGGTGACTGCTCCCGTGTCAAGGGGTCGGTGCCACGGTACGCTGCTACAGGGTGACGTCACAGTGTCGGCTGGTGACTACTCCCGTGTCAAGGGGTCGGTGTCACGGTACGCTGCTGCGAGGCGACGCCACAGTGTATGCTGGTGACTACTCCCGTGTCAAGGGGTCGGTGCCACGGTACGCTGCTGCGAGGCGACGCCACAGTGTCGGCTGGTGACCGCTCCCGTGTCAAGGGGTCGGTGCCACGGTACGCTGCTGCGAGGCGACGCCACAGTGTCGGCTGGTGACCGCTCCCGTGTCAAGGGGTCGGTGCCACGGTACGCTGCTGCGAGGTGACACCACAGTGTATGCTGGTGACTACTCCCGTGTCAAGTGCACTCACCAGCTACCTATGAAGCCCGTTTGGAGCTGTGTAATGATTGGGCGGAGTTGTGTGATGATTAGGCGGAGCCGTATGATGGTTAGGCGGAGCTGTGTCATGGTTAGACAGAGCTGTGTGATGCCTAGGCAGAGGTGTGTGCTGGTTAGATCGAGATGGAGGATCTCCAGGCTGAGGTGAGTAACCACCAGGCGGATGTCAGCGACAGATGAACACTCGTTAGTTCCCGTCCTCTCCTGATTTCCCCTAATTAATTATAATTATCAAGCCAGAAAACCGACAGAAGTATGGACAGTGCATTGAAAACGCTAGTCACTTTGACATCCACATTATATGCAATTTATCTTACATTACATTTGATGTCCTGTTCTTCCTGAGCGGATATGTGTGATGGTGAAAGGTTTTCAACTCTATACTCATTAGCCAGACAGGTGAAAAATCGGCCAAAAATAGAACTCTGGGGGCATATAAAAGTCGTCTGCATGCGACCGCAGTCGTGGGGATATATCCAGCGCGCGGGAGCAGTTTTGCTCATAATGACATGAATTTTGCATCGGACTTGCCGAATTTGATTGATGAGCGCTGACGACAGTCGGAGCGAACAACTTGGCTGTCAGATCAGGGCCAGCCCCGAAATAATGACGGCGATCAGACGTATGGTGGCTGCGAGGACTTCTGCGCCGGCGACTGCCTCTGGCGGAGCTCCGCCCGCCGATGCCGGCGCTGACTGATCCCATTTGTCATGCGGGTGGTGGCTGACAATATAGAGTGCCGTTGCACTTCACGCCTGCCATACAACGAAGATGGCCTGGAGAAGTTTTTGCGAGGATACGTTCATTGTTTTTATCCGACGACGCTGTGACGAAGTGACTTCACCTTTGACGAAGTGCTGACGAAGCGATGTCACCTTTGCCGAAGTACTCCCCAAGTGATGTCACCTTTGACGAAGTGCTGTGCTGGATTCAACCCTATTAGCCTTTCTATTGAAAGTAATATGACATCTTGTCCTCGTGTAGGCGCGCGTCCATTCATGCCTTCAATCTTGGTGCCATGAAGACAACGTTGTTCTTTCGCGACAGGAATCAACTAATTTCTGCGATTTTTCCCTTTAAGCATGCAAAGAATAACACCAGAAGAAAATTATTTCTTAATCCGTAGTTCCGATTACATAGCGTAATAACTTAGATCAATCAAATATCACTCAGTGACAGACTAAAGACCGGGGTACCGCATTGGAGTGGTCAGTGTACCCTCACGGACGGAGGCTGTGTACCCTCCCAGGTAGATTTGTCAGAGGGTCAGCTGTGTTACGCTGGCACAGTGCCACGAAATTGATTTTCGTCTCGGTAGAAAAAGATACAAATATTCATGGGAGGTTGAGAAATGAACATATTCTGATATTTTCTCATCTTTAAAAATGTTGTTTCGTGCTTCAGGTCCAGTGTTGTTTCCTGCATCCTCTACTTCCCAAACTGAACAGAGGCTCAGCTCCTGTTTTCCATGATTGACCAATGTGTATTGAAGACCACAGCCAGGCAAGTGCAGGATGCTGAATTTTTAGCCTGAGCCGGACCGGGCGCTGGCTCAGTATCCAGGGCGGGGAGGGGGCTATGGAAGGCCGATCGCTTCCCGGCCCGGCGATCGTCCTTCGTACGGCCGGGGAGGAAGTGGTGGTGGTCGGATTTGCACCCCTCACCCCCCCAAGATCTGAAAATATATGGTAAATATAGAAAACAAAATACAGATGCCATCGGAGAGCACACGACGATTCAGGAGATACGCAGCCAGAATTGTTGATGTCACGGATGATATTTGTATCTTGCAGGCAGTGGGGATTCCGGTTTGGACGATTTCGAAATTCAGAAGTGCTTTGGTATAGGAAAGAAAAGGCGTATCCAACTGCTACTAAGGTTCGACCGCTACTTATATTTTGACGATATCGGATCCAATTACTCCTCACGCGAATATTGATGAATATTGGAGAGTATCGGAGTAATATATGCCTTGTATGACGTCACTCACGTCATGACGGGAGCCAAGGATTTGCAATTGGAGTGCCAATATTGGACGTCGAAGTAAAATAAGGGTCAATAGAAGCTCTCCAAAATCGCACCCTGGACTCCTTGGTCATTGAACATATTCTGAAATGAAGTTCCATGACAGTGCAATTATTTTGTATTTGCGTCTAATATGCATAATAAAGTTCACCATGTATTGAATGCTTCGGTAAACTCGTATCCCATGGGTGGAGTGCGTCTCCGTTTGAGTGCCACCTAGCTTGATGAATAATATTCACAAAAGCTGAAGTTTTTTTAGTTAAGCAAAATGCCATAATCATTAATTTCAGGTAAGCTTCATCTCAATCAAAAATGATAGAAGACGTTTTGTAATTAAGTCATAATTAGACTCATAACGAGCCTGTGCCTGTGCAGGCACCGGCGATGCGAGGCAGGCAGGGCGAAAAAGACATGAAACTTTAGGAGGTTGGAGCTTTTAGAGCTTTAAGAGCTTTTGGGTATTTACGAAAACAATGGGCCAAGTTTTACCCGCATTTACTCTCAGGGCATTTGCTTTAAACCAGCGACCGAGAGAAGCTAATAATTTTATATGCTCGAGATAACCGTCATAATTTCGTTCTTCTTGTGGGTAACCAGAACCTACGTGTCGTCGTCGTACTGTACAACCATCGCTTCTTCTGTAAACGGTGCTAAGTTATTGACAAAGACGGTGAACAGCAAGGGCCCGAGCTCAGACCCATGGGACACTCCAACCATGCTTGGGAGATGAGACGTCCTTGTCTGGCCAGTGTGGTCTCTTGAGGAATCATACTGGGCACTGAGCAGTATCACAGCCTGTGTGTGTCCCTGTGGGTAGACAGCGAACCACGCTATGCTGATCCCATGGATCTTCAGCTTACGAAGCAGGATGCCGTGGTCTATGACGTTCAA